>VMBQ01007700.1:0-43595 GCA_007657795.1 Dreissena rostriformis | reverse complement strand
GTTCCTTTGATCTCCCCCAAAGACACCAAGTACTGGTCATAGTCCCAGGAAACGGACTCGAGAGCGTTTATATAAGCCTACGGCTTTTGATGCGATCGAGCTAAAAGAAATAGGTTTAAACTAAACTTAAATGTTCACCAATATTAAGGTTGGATAACAGAATGCCGTCTTTGGCAAAGTTTATAGAACTCAGTGATTTATTTCTAAAATTGAAGTTTTCTTTTTCCACTAAAAATGTGAATGCGATTTGAAAAGTAAATCTATTCGTGTAGTGTCGCAAAATTTACACAAATATAAAGAAATAAGAACAATTTGCTGCAAAGTATAAAGCAAATACTTGCACTAATTATTTCAACTATATCTAAGTGGTATATAATTTACCTGTTATGAAATCCGTTTATCAAACTCCAATAAGTAAACGAGGTATTGCACTCTGTTATACAAAATTGATTTATACAAATAGCGCGATCATGAAATAACTTTAGCTTTTATGCACTGGCAAATATATTGTGTCTACAGGTGTCGATTCTCAACTAACCTGTGTGCTTATGCACGTTGTATGATGGGAAGGTACTACTTTAAAGATGGAGGCCACCAATCCTGAAATCGTTGAACCGTTTGTAAAATTATTAGTTAATAACGTTATTGTTATCGAATTACTGGGCTTGTCATGATTTGTGTGACAGGCCTTTATTTTTGGGGTGGTATTGATAATTTAAGAACAGTATTAAATTGTATGCACTTGCACATGGTTAAGAAATATTAAAAGTATAGTCAAACACTTACGTATATATACTTCTATAGAGTTGAACTATTCCTATATTATATTGGAAATATAGATGTTTTTCCCCAGAAACAACAAGATGTCATTCTTTACGCGCATGTGTGAATTTTAAGTAACTATTTTAATATGAATGATACAACACGATAAGTCAGATAGAAATGTAATTTTCACACGGTCAACTGCATAATCAACATCTGTAAACCCCGGATTAATTTTATTTTATTTCGGTAATATTCACGAGGCACCCCTTTCTATTGATAGAAATGACCAAATAGTTGTAGAATGTGTATTTAAAGTTTTGTTCCAAAAACTAGAGAATTGTCCTTACACATACCATTTTACCGTTTACTCGACATGTCCATTTGCCGCTTTTTACCAGTTTGTATTCGTCTTACTAGTAATTTAATATATGTCCAATCGTATTCAGTGGGTAAAAACTTTAAACAAATCCATCCATTCATATCATATATATCAACGTGTTCTTTGTATCTACATGCTTCGCAAACATTTGAATCGGTCTATAACCCGACTCATGTTTTACTACAACCTTGTATTAAAGACAATTATTTTTGTGTGAGCAAGATCCCCTAACGAAATAGCAATAGTACATAAATCCCGTTTCATACTCGTTTTCAATGCTTAATTACTTTGCAAAACATCGGTATACAAGTTATACAACTATTCAGCGCGATTGAAATTTAAGTGGCTTCAATGAACTTTCTAGAAAAGTAGTACGATGTTAAATGAAACGTGTTACACACTCGAAGCATGACATACACGGCTCTTTATTATTGTATTTTTTATGATTTAAGTTAAAACAGATCGTGACGAAACAAATCATTTTTTTTCAAAGCTTAATTTTTTTTCTTGTAAATGAACCCGCTCAGCCAAATGAAAAAAAATGGACTTATCAGCTATGCAAAAAGTACATACAGCATTTTTAAAGCATTGTTTTTGAGTGTACATATATTAACTCGGTAACTTGAAATGAATTTTTTAACAAATGTTAAGTTATCCGATTTATTGCTTAATGGTATGAACATAAAATACCTATTAACTAATTAAATTAAACACTACAGTTTATCTGACTTACAATATCAATGCTTTCGTTCCTAAGAAGCATAGTATGTGGAGTTTACGTATTTCGTATATCAAATAAAGAAACAAGCTCACTTGAGGTCCGGACCTACTTTTGGCGACATTCCGAGCCGACAAGTGTTTAGTATTTGTTGCAGAACCAGAAATTCGCTATTAAAACGGTATTCACGAGGCAGTCAGCAATACATAAAACGCATTTACAAAGAGCATAAAATCACATTGAAAGTCCATATACAAAAATGTACATTTAGTACTACGTAAATCGAAATGACGCGAGTTCAGTAATGCAAAACGAAATGTGCACAGCTTGAAACTTAATATAGCTGGGATTCGATCATTAATGTTCACGCTTCTCTGGTTAAAGTAGTTCGAAACATCAAAAAACAATCGAACACTTCTTCATTTTCATTTTGTCATGTAAATAAAAGTATTGACTAGCAAATCTATTATACTGATTGAACTCTTAAATAATCTTCAAACTTTAGAAAAATTGGACGCATACAAAATGTTTGTTATCCATAGCTACATTATGTCTGCTTACAAAAAGGACGGGCAACAATGCGCATTGGTGGTCTTCTGGTATCGATATGGTAGGTAGTGGTTGACAATTTTACATGCATTACTTTTCGACTGTGCAAACATTGTATGCAATTGTGTTATTTCTAATTATTAATGATCCTTATTGTTTTTTTATTTACCAACGTTTAAATGTTTAGTTACGTTACTACGGTTATACAGAGTATGTTAGTTTTACTTTCTATAAATAGAACATAACATTGCTTGTTTTAATTTATTATTATTAAAACTTTCGCTATTAAATGGTTTTCACGATGAAAACAGCAAAACAGAAATAACCGGTCTAATGGTTACGCACTGTCCATAAATGCACTTTGAAAGTGCATATGGTTTAAACTCAATACAACGAAACGAATGACGCGAGTTCAGTATTGCAATGCGTTGAATTGCACAGCTTGAAACTTTTTATAGCCGGGATTCGATCATTTTTCATGAGGACATGTAAAAATAGAGCATGTTTTCGTTCCATGTCTACGGTTTATCATTTATAGGTCTCAAGGAATTAGGTTGTCCCTGATGTTGGCTAACCAAGCAAATTTACATCACGTGTTCTCGTGAATCCGGTTGTCGCTTATGTAGACTTATCAATTAAGTTATATTATCACGATACATGTTTGAGTTGTACGTCTTAATGTTTAACTGCTATAACCTGACAGGTCATTTAAAATAAAAAAAAATGTCGATAACGAATGTTAATAAGTTTTGTTGATGCAACCATCATGGTACCCATTACTTATTTTTATATTCGTGTAGTGTCGCGAAATTTACACAAATATATAGATATAAGAAAAGATACTGCACATTATAAAGCAAATACTAACACTTGTTATTTCAACTATATCTAAGTTGTGTATAATTTACTTGTTATGAATTCAGTTCATCAAACTCCACACAGTATTTATACGAGGCAACGCACTCACAAAATTGATTTATAACAATAGCGTGATAATGTAATAACCTTAGCTTGTATGCACTTGCGAATATATTCAATCGTCCGGTGTCGCTTCTCAAACCTGTGTGCTTATGCGCGTTGTATGATGGGAAGGCAATACTTTAAAGCTGAAGGCAATCACGCCAACAATCGTTGATCTGTTTGTTATATTATTAGTTAATAATTATATTTTTATCAAATGTCTGGGCCTTCAGTGATATATGACAAGGGCAAGGACTTTTATTTGGTGGAAAGATAAAAATTGGGAAAGGTATTATTTTATTCTTTCACTGACTTTGTTTTATTTTATGCGCATTCGATAAGCGTGCTATTCATCCTATTAAAGTGACGTTGAGTAAAGAAGTAGTATTCAGGAATTGGCTATGCACTGATGATTCCAATCTTAGTAAATAAATGATAACACTATTATATTAAACTATATCTACTAATACATATTGGTAATACTTATACTTTGAGAACAGTATTAAATGTAATGCGCTTATACCTGGTGAAGAAATATTAAAAGGATAATCAAAAATTTACTTATTTATACGTATATAGAGTTGAACTGTTAATATGTATTATTGGAAATAAGGATGGTTTGTTTTTCCCCTGAAAAAACAAGGTGCCATCTTGGACAAGCATGTGTGAATTTGAAGTAACTATTTTAATATGCATGAAACAACACAATAAGTCAGATAGAAATGTCATTTTTCACACGGTCAACTGCATAATCAACATCTGGAAACCCCAGATAAATTTTCTTTAAGTTCCGTAATATTCAAGCAGCACCCCTTTCTATTGATATGTATGACAAATTAGTTGCAGTATGTTATTACAGTCTGGCGTCGATTTATTAATTATTTAAAACTAAAGATTCAAATTGAAAAAGAAATAGCCCTCAACAATGATACACTTCATATATTTGAACATAAATGGAAACACATTAAACTTTCATAACAAGTCCAGTTTGCTTTCCACCCACTTTATGCAACTCATCTTTTTTAATATTTTTTTCTGATTTGTTTTAAACACCTATCACAAACAACAAAAGAAACAAAAATACACATTAACGTTTCTTTTTTTAAATCAAAAGGAAACCACAAGGTCAAAAAGTACATATAAGCATATCTTGTATAACTTTGAACATCATTGCTGCTACATTGTATCACTTTGTTTTATGATCATATACATGCGAACATTGTATATTGATTAAAAAAAAAACAGCGAGGACACTGGGTAGAATCAGTTATCCAGCATTTGACTCACGTTAAAGTCGCATCCATAACTAGATTTTAGTTCGGACTAAGTGGAGAACCAGTGCGTTCACGTGAAAGCGAGTTTAATAGGTTACAATATACTAAATAATCGAGTCATGAAGGGCTGCACTCTCTTAAAAAAAACATCATATTTTCCTCGAAGGCATGTTTTACACTTTAGGCTGTTGTTCTGGTTTTATCGTCTGGAGATATTGCTAGGGTAAGCATAGGTGTTCACTACTAAATCCCTGAAATAGGATAAAGTTAGAGATTAAAGTAAAAAATGGCACTGAAAAAGGTTACAATCCACTAGAAAGCGGCAGAAAAAAAGAAGATACAAAAACATTCGATTTTGATTTGAGGCGAATTCTTTTTTGGTTTGAACATGACATGGCCCGTTAAGAAAAGGTAGGTTATGGGGGTCTCTATGTCAAAATATTGTATTTATTTTCGGTCAAAGTTGTCGCTTTTACACTGAAACATATAAGAAAACTATTTAGTATATTTTGACCTTAATACGCTTTAAGTGCCACCATTACATTGTATCATTCTTAAACCAATACATGAATATAAACAATACGTTATATGAATAATAGTGTTTATATCATATTATGTTATCATTAATGAAGTGTTGATTTAAACGACATTCAAAACGACCATGTTTACGCCGATACCGACAAGTTTACTCTTATTTGTTGTACAATCGTTGTCGTATGACCGTATCAGCACAGAATAGTTTAACTTTAGAAAAAGTACGTGTCTTGAACATGCATGCGTTTCTGATGTATATCAGAACATTTTTTTGCGATTGAATAAAGCACTAATTGCGTAGATTTTCTAGAATCATTTCCTCATAACTTATATCATAGTATTGTATTCATCAATATTCGATAATAAAAAAAAAACAGTAAAATCATGATAACAAGGTTTAAGGACAAATATCGAGATTGTGATTTTTGTGTGGTTCAAGATGTGCACGCATGTTAAAGATATTTTGTGTGAATTGTTCATCATTTTATACGATATAAATGTAATGCGACGCTGATAAAGACTCAGACAAACAAGTATCGCCTAATGAAGGCAAACACATGGGTTTAACAGTAAAATTACGAAAACAACTTATAGCAATCAAAAGCTCACCTTTCTATGTAACGTGTACAACTGTGTATATAAATAACCAAATACCTGTTATTGCTAAAATATGCTTATTCAATTGGAGCTACGCAATGAATTACTGGTAAGCAATCTTATTGTGTTGGGCATACACGTTACGATATTGTGCTGTCTCATTTCCTGCTAATATTATCTTATGTAACAACCCCAAGGCATTACTCCACCTAATGATCGGGTGTCAGCAAAGAGTTATAACATAAGTAAAGGTGCATGTTACAAAGAGAGGTACATTTTCGTGACAATAAGACTTTACAATATGGCAATTATTTTAGAATTCAAACAAATTAATAAATGTTACTCTTAAACTCAGTTGTCGCTAAAAGATGTCTTCGAATTGTGAGAAACTGTTTAGCTCACCTGAGCACATAGTGTTCATTGGGGGCTTTTAAGATACCGCATTCTCCGTCGTATACGTTTTCTTCTAATTACGCCTTCCTAAACAACTTTATGTGTTTTAAGGAAAGTTCACAGGAAATTATTCTTAAGTGACCCTCTTAAAAACGTGTTCTAATCGTTGCAGTAGCAGCGCTAAAATATTTTTAAAATGAAAACTTAAAAATTATTTTATAAAAATGTTTTGAATTGTAACATCATCTAATATTCATCTTCTTTGTTTGTTCAAATCATATCACTGTGGTCAAATATTTCCAAGCCCCAGTGGTTACACAATTTATACATTCTTCTTTTAAACGACAAGGCTCTCATTCAGAACATGTGTTATAATGCCCTTGTCTAATTTCTAAAATGTTAACGGAAGCATCACAAAATCTGCTCTGACGAGTTCATTTCCTTTGAACAACCTAGGGCATTTAAGGCCTATTGTATTTTTATTATTTATTAAAATTAAAAGCCTACCATTGTGTCTGCCTGATTGCGAGTCTACATGATTGCATCCTGTATGATAGCTTTCCAGCCTACGTGCCTTTCAGTCTGTCTGTCATTCTGCTAGTCGGTGTGTCCCGTCCTTCCGTGCACCCGAAAGCCCGCCCATTGATTGTCGTACGCTGATTTCAAAATTTGGAAATTTAAAAACAATATAACGAAGAAAAAGTTTTCCGATGTGTATGCAGATTTTCGTGTTATGTTATATCTTGTTTGTTTCCGACGACAGAAGCGCACAACGAGTTGTGCTCTTACCAGTATATAATAAGTTGATTTCTTAATATATATTATTTCCATTAAATCTTTTAAAGGTGATTGAAATGGTGTGTGTCTTTTTATGCTTAAAGTCTATCTGAGACTGACGACGTCATTATAAGTATACTCTTAGTTATTGTGGTTTCTCACCTGTGATTATTTATAGGGACGTTTTTTAACGAATTCTTAAATGTGCAAATGCCAAATTGGATTAAACAACTGCTCAAGTCTTAAAACAAAGTCCATACTTAACTGATACGTGAGTGTTTGATCGAGATTGTATGCGATAATATTAACAATTCATCTATTCATGGCACTTAATCAATACACACATTCTTTTTACATAGTTAAAATAACAAACAGTGAACATAACATATCCTCATAAGGAGAGATTTCTCATTGACACTTCGATGAACATTCAAAGCCGATAAGCACATTTTTTAACACTTAATCAAAAGACAAAACACGGAAATCACAAAGACAACTGATCAAACTGTGGTCACCGCATTTGAATGGTTAATGAAACACATTGCACTGGTGTTCCAAGCTCTCTTAGGGTACCCAGAACTTATACTATTACAACATTGCAGTGTAAAATAAAAACAAACATCACACGCATCACTAGTTGAATCAAATATCAATATAAACCAAAACTTGTTTATATCAGTAAAAATTACAATATAATAAGCAATTCATAATCGGATGTAAATCACAGCTTCGGTACTATAACTTTCTGGAAAACGATATTTGTGTAAAAGCAAACACGTATCAGCTTCCTGTCGTCTTTTTTTAAACAAGGTATAGATACTTGGTTTCAATAATTACGTTTTCACATCATCGCCATGCACTTCCAGGAAGATGCCATGATTTTGATTGTAAAAGCCAGCTTACTGAGTCCTGTTGCATATGTTTGTTTTATAACTTAATTTTTATAATACTTATACATTTCTAAATAAATACCTATTCTCAAACGCGTGTATAAGTAAGCCAGAAAAAGATATAATAGTATGACACAAGGACATGAAAACAGGTCATAAAGTACTCTATTAGCGTTTAGGATAACTTACACTGTACAAGGCAAGACCATGTTTAAATCTTAGAACTAACAATAACACCAGCAGCATTATCCATCTGATCATTTGACAATCCATTTATCTATTAATTGCATACCATTGTGAAGGCGAATAACAGATATCATATCTATATTTTTCTAATGCTGTTAAGTGGTTTAGACACTTCTGAAAGTACACAGTCTGCCGTACATCGATCTTGGGAATAGCCTCTTTGCCTAAAGTCATTACGCCTTAACTTCAATATGCCCAAGTACGATTTTTGACACAGGACAACTATAACAAGCATGTAAAAAACTAGGTCAATACTGATTTTTTCTAAATGTACCATAATACATCATTTAAACGTATTAGTTAACGCAAAACTTAATGTCAAATCACCATTAAACAAAGCTGGGGCAAGATGAAAGCTACAAATAACCGTATCGGAGTAGGCATTACAATTTTAACAGTATAATGAAAAAAATTAAAATGTGATAATAATGGTCATTTAAGCGGAAGATCCAGTGTACGATGACCATATGGATACATGGTGGTCTGCTGCATGAGCGTCCCAGTGTCCAACGACCTGGATGTCACCATTCGTTCAAGTCGATCCGACATGGCTTTTCGGCTTTGTCCTCGCTCTCTGGTAACATGTCCCCGTAGTATGACAAGTAGGACATCTCGTCTCAAACCCACGGAACAATAAACGAAAATCGGTTGAGTGTTTGGGATTAATTACGAAATAATGCTCGACGAATTGCTGTTATATAACACATAACAAGAACATTTAATAAGGCATTAGCACAATAGTTGCATGATCACGTAATAGAAAAGCAGCGTGTCAAAAAATAAGCCTTTAAACAAAGCTAATACGAACTGAAATTCGTGAAAAACACATAACACATCAAATAGTGTTTCCTTTATACATGAGAAGTAGTTTTACTATGGCACATTACATTATACACGAGGCTCGTTTTATGAGAATACCACGTGATCAACTATATTCCCTCAACCAAGGTAAAAAGTAAACCAATCTGAATTTATTTAACCCTTTGGACGTCGGGTCTAGCAAGCGAGTTATAAACGGCTCTTAAGTGTCAACGGCGACAGTTTTCTTTGCAATCGTCCGATGTTTAAAAACTGATCACAATAGTGACCGATAAGTGAATTCTTTGTTTGAAATTCATAGTATCAAGAAGGCTTATTGCACTAATATTATTCGCTTACTTGCAATCCCGCGTCCAATCACAGGTGTTGGGCGCGTGGCCAAGTCACTTTAACACTCTCAATATGTCATAAAACAACACTTTTTATCAAATTCTTTTTTTTTCTGATATAATATATATATACAAGGTAGGTATCTCTTGACACAGAAAAATCACCTCCATCAACATTTTAAGCGATAAATTGACTAAATGGCGGTCGATTTTCGTAAACTATGTACCATTTTGTTGGGAAAGGTTGCTTCGTGACGAAAAATTACCACAAACGGCTACTTGCCAACATAAACTACAAGAAAACACTTGTCGAACTCGTTGAAATGCTAGGTCGGGAATCGACATACCGATGTTCAGTGTCGATTTTTACTAGAGTAAAACTATCAAAATACCACAGCTACCAAAAATAATCCGCAAAAGTACAATAAACAAATACGAGTTTATCAACTTACAACACATATTTGTCCTGTTGTTCACACCAAACACTCATATAATCGTTATGTTTCAATGTTTATTTCAATCGTGTACGATGTTGTTGTTGTTCACCTTACGCGATTTGTTCCGCGCCTCAAAGTTACCGAAGGTATTATCGAATAACTGAAACCGGGAACCGTATTTACCATGTAAGTTTCTGATCGACATGAAGCTGGACTCGAAAATGCCGATAAACAATTCCCGATTTACAACGATTTCGACGTAAGAACGCAGACAACAGGACGAATATGTGGTGTAAGTTGATAAACTCGTATTTGTTTATTGTACTTATGCGGATTACGTTTGAAGCTGCGGTAGCCATGGTAATTCTTATTCGGACCTCGGCGCACTGGTTTTATTCTTTAGACAAGGTTGTTCCCAAGTACTTGAAGCTGGTCCCCTCTACCAGCTTCTTGTCGTTCACGGTGATGTCTGCTATTGTGTTGTTCTACGTGCGTAATCATGTCAGAAGAGACGGTGTCCACTCTCGGAGATTTCCCTGCGCACTGCCTCTTCCACATTTGCAAGGGTGGACTTTCGTCATCTACTTCTGGTCTGGGATCGTTCTGGAGAAAACTGAGGTCTTTTCGAAGCGAGTAGTTATAGATGTCGCTGCAGAATTTAGTTCATCTGTTCAGGAATGTACTCTTGAGTCAGGGGTTTCTCGACATCGTCTGCTATGTCACTCTCCTTGAGCTGACTGGGCTTCGTGAGGATCTTGAGGGTGCGGTATGCCTTCTTACTAATGCATGTGATAATCTTTTAAAAAAAGTTGTTACATTGCTCATCACGCCACTCCTCATTTGCCCCTTTCATCTTTTTTTCACTTCCCTGTTCGTTTTCTGGTTCTCTGTCCTAGAGTTCTGACTGGTGGACTTCTAATGCCTCAGCTGACTTCTTTTTTCGCAGAGGTTCATCTATAGATCTTTCAGTTTTTCCAACTCGAATCTAGTTCGAGGGTTCTTGGTCATGCGCATGTCCTTTAACCCCATCTTGATGGTAGTGAGAACAAAGTCATAGTGATGGTCGATGTCTGCGCGAGTGGACGTTCTTGTGTTCCAATTGATTATGCTTGCTTTGAACTGTTGCGGCGCCAGTATGAAATCAATCTGGTTGCCCGTTTGAAGCATGCAAGGTTGCTGTTCTGGACAATTTGTGTGGGTGCAACGTGCTGGAAAGGTTGCGTGAGTGGCTTTTGGCAACCTCAAAGATGTTTTAGCCCTCTGTCGTGTGTCTTTCCTATGCCGAATATACCTACTGTCCCTCACAAGTCTTGTAGGTGACTTGTCCAACCTTGGCGCTCTAGTCGCAATCAGGATGTCTTTCTTCTAGAAATTGGCTATGATGGGTTCTAAGTCTTCATACAACTGTTTAATCCCCTCTTATTCGTAGTCTGA
Source organism: Dreissena rostriformis (assembly GCA_007657795.1). NCBI lineage: Eukaryota > Metazoa > Mollusca > Bivalvia > Myida > Dreissenidae > Dreissena > Dreissena rostriformis. The sequence goes on along the minus strand of VMBQ01007700.1, from coordinate 32,494 downwards.
TACTGGTGCGTAGATCTGGATGATGGGCTTGTTGTGATGTCTCGCTGAGAAACGGATTGATATGAGACTGTGCAAGATACTGGAGTAAAACTGATGACGCTTTAAAAAACCTCATTCATAACGATGAAAGCAACCCCGTGGCGATGTTTAGAATCCTCTCAGCTGAGCCATATCTTGTGCCCTTCGTCTCTTGATGTATGTCCGAAGTCGTGCAACCGGACCTCAGCTAGTCCGATGATGGCTTAGAGGTAGCGCTTCAGTCGTGAGTCAGTTCGTGGATCTTAACGCACGCATTTGGCGTTATTACGTTTATTGCTCCTTTTTTGTTTCCTTTCTTGAAAAATTTGCTCGATTTCTTTGCTCCACTAGCTATCCACCTTGAAGACTGGCAGTGGAATTGTGCGGTCGTTTTTATTCCGGATCCCGACCGATCTTTCTCGATACTCTGTTGTCTTGTCCTCATCATATCCTTTGAATCGGCTTGGGTCAATCTTGGCGGCGCCAGTATCCTAATAAAAAAAACTTGCAGCTTGTCGTGAGAACAAGCCAGCCCCCTTCAAGCGTTTCGCTAACCAGCAAAAGCGGTTGAAAGGGTGAACATAAGTTGACTTTAAGGCAACTCGTTGGTTACGACTGTTAAACGTTATATTTAATGACTGGGATCACAATACACATGCTTTTAAAAATAATGTGTGTGGAACATAAGTGAAGACGTTTGAAATATTTTACTGTTAATACACGAAGATTAAAACTACTCAATTAATGTATTGACATGTCCTTACTTTTACCCTTAAAAACGTGACTTATCTTGGACGGCGTTTCTGTAAGCGGCGGACATGTGACGTACTTGTCGGCGAAGTTCACCATGACAACCCCGCCGTTCCGCTTCTGGAATTGAAAGAGTACATTAATGGGGTCCGATTTGCTTTACAAAATGTAAAATGAGGATTGAATTAAAGAGGTGACGATTGACAACTTAACAAAATATTTACTTCAAACTGAACCACGTATGGACTATTTACTGATAAATATTATGTAAAGAACGTGATTAAATGAAAGAAGGAAATAGTTTGCTATTAACATTATTCAAATAATGGATTGAATAATAGAGTGACGCTGTTTTCCTTAAAAAATGCAGACCATGGATAAAATCATAGAAGGTGACAATTTACTGCTTTACATGTTGTAAAGGGCGGCGGATCAAATCATTAAATGTGACAATTTAACTTTGTGTAAAGGACAGACTTAATCATTTAATATGACAATTTACTGCTTCACATTATGTAAAGAACAGACTTAATCATTAAATGTGACAATTTACTGCTTAACATTATGTAAAGGACAGACTAAATCATTAAATGTGACAATTTACTGCTAAACATTATGTAAAGAACATACTGAATCATTAAATGTGACAATTTACTGCTTAACATTTTGCTAATGGCGGCGGATTAAATCGTAAAGGTGGCAATTTACTGCTTAACATTATGAAAAGGGCAGACTAAATCATTAAATGCGACTGATTACTGCAAAACATTATGTAGAGGTAAGACGTAATCATAAAATGTGACAATTTACTGCTTAACATTTTGTAAATGGCAGCAAATTTAATCATACAGGTTGCGATGTACTGCTTAAGATTATGTAAATGGCAGACTTAATCATTAAATGTGTAAATGTGCTGCTAATAATTATGTAAAGGGCAGACTTAATCATTAAATGTGACAATTTACGGCTTTCTTTTATGTAAAGGGCAAACTAAATCATTAAATGTGACAATTTACTGCTTAAACATGATGTAAAGGACAGCCTTAATCATTAAAATTAAAAAAAAAATCATTATCATCTTGAAAAATGTAGATTGTGTTGCTATTTTATTACTTTTTTATAATTGAAATAAATACATAACTATAAAACACTGAAATACTGTTGTCAGCCTCAATAAAACTTTCAAGTAAAATATATCAAATAAAGAAAAACAAAAATAAATGTCTTATAAGAAGAAACAAATACAACTTTCAATAAGTTTAAATTATTAAATAAAGACGGTCAGCGCCTGACAAACCACTATGTTCGTAAGCGAATGGCGCATGGGCTCAATGACGAAAAAATTGCACGTACTGACATAATGCAATTTACTGGCCACAAAAACATCCAATCTGTACTTAATAACAGTGCCTTTTTGAATCCATACAGAAGGCCGGCTCACATATCCTCATTGGGAAACGTCATTTTAAAACGTGCAATCCATTCACAGCAACTATCACGTCCCAACAATCACCATCAAGGATTGACATATGCACTGTCAAGCACGGTGATCATTATTTGGCCAATCTCACGTCAAGCGTTTTCAAAGAGTCCGAACATTGATTTGTATTATTACCCCACCCACTCAACACTGAATCCCTATTAACTGCAATGCATGTCCTTCAGACAATTTGTATGGGGCCGTCTTCAATGTTCAACATTTCAACATTTACAGAAAGTAAATCCAACAATTGGTGTTGTTCGCGTGATATTTGTTTTAATTTGTAATGAAGTATCCTTGTTCATCCGGTGTGTATTGAGTATCATTGTTAGACCATTGTGTATTGTCACTGTTCTCTGTGCTGAAAATAATTCATTCATGATTGAATATAGTGTCCTCGAACTGTTTTGGCAGAAAATTATGTGTTATTTATCATTGAATGCTTCATATTGTATAATGTGTATTTCAAAGAACTGAATCAATTTAAAGCGAGGTATGTAATGCTGTATCCCTTTCTTTTTTAACAATCGTACGCGAAGCTTCATATCTTTTTCGCGTTCATGCGCGAAAAAATCGCCATGCTGTTGTATTTAAAAAATGTTACACACTTAAAAAAACGCAATTCGATTTAAAAATTGTTATCTTTTAGTAAAGATTCGTTAATCATTTTTTTAGGATGAATAGAAAATGTATGTATAAACCTTTAATCAAATCGTCGGATAAATTCGAGCACACAACGACACTAACATAGAATTCGATATTTACAATCACATTTCTGATTTTGTTCTTATTTGCCAATAAAAGGTGATACATCTCATAAAGTCACTTGTTATAGTTGATCACAAGGCTAAACTATCATACAAAATTGACGGGATATTATTAGATTTTGATGATTGATGTATGAAATTGTGATTGCACTTAACTTTATGCATTAAAACGTGTAATAACCTGCTGTATCTATACTTCCAGTTAATAAACGCGACTCAGCGCATGTCAATTGGTTTTGGGGTCGCCATAACGAAGAATATTCATCATGCATCTTGACTAATCATTACTATTAAAACCATGTGTCTGAATTTTTCCTGTTATTTTTGTATGAATGTTGCCCACAATAAAAAGTAACTTTTAAAATATTGTGCAGCCTAGAAAAAAACAATTTAATAACAAAAACATATATAAACTTAAAAATGAAGATGATAGTGAAATAACTGACCAAACATGTAACCTCAATACAATAGCATCTTATTATCAGTCTCTTTATAAGCAAAAAAAAATAAATTAATACTGAAGACTTTAATAACTATGTGAAAGGTTTTAATTGTCCAAAATTAAACCAGGCTGAGTCCATTTCAATTGAGGGTATCATAACTTTAAAGGAAGCTGCAACAGTTTTAAAAAATAGGTCAAATTATAAAAGCCCAGGAAGTTCTGGCTTCAATGCAGATTTTTTATAAAACGTTCTGGAAAAAAATGGTACCTTTGTTGTCAGATCTTTTAATGAAGCTTTCAATTGTGGAAATGTATCTATAACACAAACTCAATGTATCATAACTTGTATTCCAAAGGGTGATTAATCTAGGCTTTTTATACACAATTGGCGCGAATAACTCTTTTAAATACTGTTTATAAAATTGCCTCTGGAGTAATAGCTAATAGATTTAAAATATTTAGGTACAAACTTATTCATAACGAACAGACTACTTTCATTAAAGGGAGATACATAGGGGAAAATACAAGGTAAATTTATGACATTTTGGACTATACTGAAGAAAATGAGATCCCGGGTTTACTTTTGTCATAGACTTTGAAAAGGAGTTCGATTCATTGTCGTGGTCCTTTGTACAAAATAAACTTTCTTTTTTTTAATTTTGGTCCAGACATAAAGCGCTGGTTTCAGATTTTATATAAAGATTCTAAGTCGGCTGTTTCTCAATGTGATTACTTATCTATTTTTTCCCCTATTGAAAGGGACTTCAAACAAGGATATCCCCTCTCATGTTACATTTTTATCCTCTGCGCTGAAGTTTTGTCACTTGCATTGAGAGATAACAAGAATATAAAAGGTATTACACTACATGGAATTGAACATAAATGTATTCCTATTTTATTAGACGGTACTGATCAATCCTTAAATGAAAAACGTAATGTTATACAATATTTTTTATATATTTCAGGTCTTTATGTTAATTTTGATCACACAAATGTTGTATGAATTTGCAAGAACAAATATAGTTCTTATACAAAAAAAGGAAATTTAACTGGATGCAAAACATCTTTAAAATGCTTGGAATAAATTTCCATGTTGACAAGTGTAAATATTTCAAATAAATTACAATAAAAACATTGTTTAAATGGAAAATAACATGAAAAATTGGAAAATAAGAATTTAAACACCAATTGGAAAAATTGTTATTGTGAAAACACTTATTGTGTCATTAGTTAATCACTTGTTCATATCACTGCCTATCCCATCCAATACCATTTTAAATTAAAAAAAATCTTTAATCCTGACTTTTATTCGGGACGGGCAAAGTAAAAAAAAGTTTACAACTATAGTAAAAGAATATAATGAAGGATGTTTAAAAATGATAAATTTGGATGCATTTATTCCAGCATTGAAACTTACCTGGTTACAAAAAAAAATCAACCCTTTAGGGGGAATTGGATATATATCACACAGCTGTATTTTGATACTTACAAACGTTTTAATTGCAGATATCATTATGCTTTAAATATGTCTGACAGAATTTCAAACCCTTTTTGGGAAGATGTTTTAAAAAGCTTCTGACTGTAATGTAGTAAATTGGAAGTAAAAGCAGAAGAATTGTTGTATAATCCACTATTTTATAATCCAAATATATTGATAGGAAATAAAAGTTGTTACTTTAAGTCATGGTTTGATGCTGGAATTCACTGTAAAGGTGATATATTAAAAAACGGAAGATTTATTTCTGTTGATGAATTAAATAAAATGTACAGTCTGAAATTAAATTTCATTAATTATATAGGGGTGACAAGAGCAATAGATACATTAAAAAAAAATCTATACCCTATCCAACCCAAAAAATTATCAAACCCATTATTGCAACTAATATTAAAAAAGGAATCTGGAGCAAAAAGACTATACACAATTTTAAATAAAATCAATGAGCAACCTTCAGTTAAAGCAAAATAGGGTATAAAACTCTATACTATAACTAATGAAAATAAATTGAACTGCATTTTTGAACTACCCTTTTTTATAACAAATCATGTAAAGGTACACTGGTTCCAATACAGAATAATTCATAGGATACTTGGAACAAATAGTCTTTTGAACAAAATTAAAATAACTGATGATCCATTATGTACCTTTTGCAAACAAAGTGAGGAGAATTAAGAACATTTATTCTGGGAATTTCAGATATCTAAATAAATTATTGATGAAATATCACCAGGTACATCCTTTGCTTTCATAAATAGGACAATTTTTCTCCTTGGCTATTTTACCAAGTATGCTAGTGCCATAAACAATGTTATTTTGTTTATAAAGCTATACTTAAACAAATGTAAAATAAATCAATGCATTCCAAGCATAGCTTCAGCCAAGAAATACATTAATTATGAATGTGATAACTTGAAAAAAATATCAATTTCAACAAATAATTTAGAATCTTTTGATATTGAATGGGAACTATTTAATGTCATTGTCTCACAAACATAGACTTTAAACTTGATTTTTGTTTTGGTTTTCTTAAAAAACTGCTATATAATACCTATACGCTTCTAGTAATGTAGTAATGTTTGTATCTATGTATGCCTTTTTTCATCTGATAGTACAATTTATACATCCATTTTGATCTATACATACTGGAAAATGTCTCCTTTTTTTCTTCTATATTTCTTTTATGTTTGACACAAAATTACATGCATTATATAGTTAAGAATTTAGATAGCTAATCTAAGATGTGTTGCATATGTTATTTTGTTAATTTCTGATTGCATTATATGATTGTGTTATTGTTTATTATTGTATATGTATTTGTTTGCAATCTCGAAATAAAATGTGTTTGGAAAAAAATACTATAAAAAAAAGATCATTTATTATACCACTAAACTGTATGCTTGTTATGTAACGAGTCCATAATCGAGAAAAACGCTGAAATATAAAGTTTTATTTGTAAACAAACTGTCATCTTAGACCACAACTTTAAACGAGAAATAAAAATGTGCGCATGAGCATACATTAACCAATACTATCCTACAATTCTACAACTATCTCTCTCTCTCCCCCCCTCTCTCTCTCACCCTCNTCTCTCTCTCTCTCTCTCTCTCTCTCTCTCTCTCTCTCTCTCTCTCTCTCTCTGTAAATTAAACGGGGGCCGATTTGCTACATGTACTTCACAAAATTTAAAATGCTGATTCCATCAAAGAGTTGAAGATTAAAATGTGTCAAATGCTGACTTCGGACTGAATCATATAGTGACGATTTACTAATTAGAAGTTTGTTAAGGGTTCACTTATGTGAACGACGGGACAATTGTACTCTTAACTTTATACAAAGGATTGATTCAAAAATAGAAGGTCGATTTACCACTTTCAAATAATTATAACTAACTGCACATGTGTAAGGGAGGATTGTATCATAGATGTGACGAATTACTTCTTAAAAAGTAGAAATAATCGTCAGTTTGTAAACTTTTACTGTTTTATGTTGATAGAAAACCTTACCATGAAAAGGAGTACACAGTTCTAGAAGTAGTTACAGACGGTGAACGTTACCAGAGATATTATACAGGATCATGAACTTACCGGAAATGGTTACAGATGTTTAACGTCATAGCTTGAGATGTGGTACAGAGCCCTGTACGTTCCGGAAGTGGTTTCACATGGTGGACGTCTTACCGTGAGAGGCAGCAAAGAGTCCTGTACGTTTCGGAAGTGGTTACAGGTTATTATCACCTTACCATGAAATGTAGTGCAGAGTTCTGGATGTGGTTACAAATGGTGGAAGTTGTAAAGTGGGATGTACATGTAGTGCACAGTCCTGAACGTTCCGGATGTGGTGTCAGGTGGTGAACCTCTTACCATGAGATGCAGTAAAGTTCCACAATATTTCAAGTTAACAAACATGCTAATTGGATCAGGGTTTGAATAAAACACTCGAATGATGATGTTGCCCGACCATGGATGGTTTTACTGTGCAATAGTGGATAATTTAGTGTTGTTCCGAATAAGTCAGAAGTATTTTAGCACTTAATAATAAGGTTGAATTTACACATATAAACAATCATGTCATGTACCTTTATTAAAACATCTTTATTGTGATTTTCAAATAGAAACAAAATTTTCATGATGAACTTGGATATTTTTGGTAATTCCGAAAATTCCTTTGTATAGCATGTCAGCTGTGTTTAAAACTTATATTTTTTTAATTTCTGAATTGTTAATTTGCCTCGGTAAATGTATCTAATTTATCCAAAGCGGCGTGTAGCTTTTTTAAAGCTGAAGATCTCACAACACTAATAAACTTTTAATCCAACGAAAACATAGGCATGCAGATTGCATTAACTACCAATATATAATTAAAATGATTATGTCGAACAAAATGATGTTATAAGTAAATATAAATAAATATGAAATAAATGTTAGGTAAAACAACGTAAATTATCATAAAAGCTTAGAGAACAGAAATGTATTAATGTATTTTATAACGAAATAACATAAGCATATGTTGTTGTTGCTGTGTAAGTTCCGTGTCTCTATGGATTTTTTTTCCCGCCGATATAACAGTATTTAATTCGAATCACGTAAGTCAGTAAATGTAGTTACTTTATTAATTTTTGTAACTAAGTAACTTTACTTATAAATAATGCACAATTTGTCGGTCATCTTAATAGTTAAAGGGTACTATGTAGATATAATTATGCTAGTAAAATACATCTGCGCTATTAAATAGAGCAAAAGTAGAATTAGAATAATGTTACATATTTGTTAACCAATTCGCCAACAAGGCACGGGGCATATACAGAAAAGCATTACCAACGACGGTATACAACACACTGCAATACTTATACTTCTAATACATGATACTATTCTAATGAATATATTGTGTATTTGCTTTATAACAATCAAACAATAAGCGCGCAGAAACTTAAAGGACTAAATATATATTGAATCATAGCATACAATTTATAAAACTAAATATGCACACCCATATGTAGTATATTTACATTTTACCTAATTAAAAGCTCAATTGCAACACAATATACACTGCAAAATATTAACAAAATATGCATTTATAACAGTATTTTCATAATGTTGATATAATAGTGTTAACAAATAAAACATACTGACTATATAACAAAGTAATATGAATGATTTTTTTTATTTCATGTGTTTTGTTTACAGTGGAAAACTGAACAAAACATGTTTTAATTAAAAAATCCAGTATAGTTTCTTTCATGTCAATTTGTGACTACTTATTATTGATTAAACAAGCACATTGTGTTGTTATGCTTTCAATCTTCGAATATTTCATCGAATAATTACACATACAACCAAGTTCTTGATACATTAAAATAGCTTTTCTACGGTCACTTCCAAAAAGATCAATTTTACTGTATTGTACAATTAAGTATAAACGTAAATAACACAAATTTTGCAAGGATTTGTTGACACATTGTTGCAGCTCATGAAGGTGTCGCGATTGCTCGATACAGTTCTAACTGTGCAAATCCAGTGTAAGTGTCTTCTCTTTTCCCGTCTTGGTGTTCTTACATGACACTTGTAACTCTGTGTCTCCGAACATGAACGTTATCTCACAAACTTGTTCATCTAATGGAATATCTTCGTCAAGCCGAAAAAACAGTTTACCAAGAAGCTCACATCCATTATCTGTTGTAAACCGCGGGTCTCTGTCTTTAGTCCTGTATATAGGCATATAACCACACTGATTAACCGGTGTGAGTGTTTGTGTCACCTTGCTATCCACTCGAACTTCGTCATCGACTCTTACAAAGATCAAAAATATTTTTTTAACTTTCCATTTTCCGTTAATGTATATTTTCGTGTCAGCAGGATGTTTGGCTTCATCAAACAAAGCATTCGCACGAACCCCATACGTGTAATCCATAATTCTGGAGGATATGATATCAGGCTTATGTCCAAACATCACGGCTCCCTTCAGTACGGCCAGACCCGCCTCCCCCGGAACTATGAGAAGTCTTTCCGGAAATGCTTCCTGTATCATCTTCTGGACGTATGGACTCTCAGCAAACCCTCCAACTAAGACGATAACACCTACATCTTTCATTCGTTCTTCTTTTAGAACACTGCTGATGTGATTCACCGTCTTGGTCACCGGATCTGTGAACCAACTTTGCATGATTGATGAGTGCACACATAGTTTATCTCTGCCTCTAGCAAATACTTTTTCACCGTACTTCAATGAAGTCAGTCGGTCTGATAAAGACTGGTGAAAATGTTCCTCGGCCTTTTCTTTAAGTATCAATGGAATGCGAAATGTGATGTCCGATTGAGAATCAAACTTAAAGTTCCTTTTCTTTACCTCAAAGTCACGAGTCATATCAAAGTAATCGAACATTTCGTTTCTTTGCAAAGCAGTAATGGCTTCTGCCCCAAATACCGTTGTCATAAACTTTGCGAAGTTTGCATCGACATAAATATCGCCCCAAGGACCTCCGGTAGGGGCGTGAATATTCTTCAGTGAACCATCACTTTGTTTTTCGTGGACCGATAAATCAGCAGTACCACCTATGGAATGAAAATAAGGCTGATAAAGTACATCAAAGACACTTATATCAGCTGATTCTCTTCTTGTTGACACGATTTAAGAACCCAGAATCATCATGCGGTTGAGCGTAGACGTAGAATTATTAGTACTAAAAGTAGAAGTTGTAGTAGTAATTATAGAAGTTGTATACGTAGTAGATGACGACGTAATAATAATAATAATAGTAGTAGTAGATTAAGCAAAGCCGTAGCAGTACCTCCTATATCGACGACCATGAACGTTTGTCCGACCAACGTGTGACCGAGGGCCTCACAACAGACCGCTGCTGCCTCGGGCTCAAGAGCCAATTTTAGACGTTCGCCATCGATGCCAGCCTTAATATAAAACTGTTTTAAAGCATGGCTTTATATGTTTAATATTGTCTGTCAATAAAGCAAATACAATCATGCCATAAGTCTAACTAAGGTTGCACATTTTTGAATTGGCGTTAAGTACATGAACACGGAGAAATCAATGAACAATTGCTGATTGGTTTATAAACTGTTCTCTACCTCAATCGCTGCTTCTCTCGTAAACTGTTTGGCAGCTATGCCCCATATAGCTGGTACGGTAACTATGTATCGGATGTCAGTTTCTCTCGTCCCTATTTTACTCATACTCAAAGCGTCCAGCATGTGTTTCTGTAGATACTTAAGAGACATCGTAAATATCGGTTTGGCTGGAAAAGTTTTACCTTCCAAATCTTCAACGGTTGCTGAACTAGAAATATGCTGAAAAAATAATTCTGAAATAAAATACAAAGCTGTGCAAAGAGGCAGTTCTTATATAGTAATACCAATAGTACCACAACAATCATCGGCTTAAATAATTTGTAATTTTTCATTTAAGGTCATAAGGAGTAGGTAGAAACATGAAGCGTTCACAAAGTAAACATAATGACCATAGATTAAGAGGAAAGCCATTGTGATGTGTATTGCATTATGCTATGTCATGGGACATCCCACATTCTTTGATGTACTTGCATATTTTATTCTTAAATGTCTTAAGAACTTTCGTAATATTCGTTACCTTTTTAAAAACATAATAATGCAGTAAAAAAAAGTTTGGTGAGCCAATCATTTTAGTAATGTGCCAATCTACCTCATTGTGAAGAACCATCTTAAATTGTCTAAACAGCCTCCAACCATGGTGTTTCCCGGCGTCTGACAATGAAGAATACTTGTCCTCGGCATCGAATCCAAAGGAGTCGAACTCATCACCCTCATTCAGAAGAACACTTGTTGATGTTTTAAGTGAAATGAGTTTACCAGAGCCAGCAGCCCAATGATTGTTAGTTATGACGTCCTGTGGAGAATCTTTGAAGGAGAACGCGTATCCACTGTATGTGGTTCCGAAGTCGAACGCGGCCACAATCAGGGACTGATTTCCCGCAGCCATAATTTTATCTAAATATTTAATAATATAACATGATATTCCTTATTTTCCGTGTAAAACAAATATAATCAATATTTCAGTCATAATAATAATACCACATTTATATAGCGCCCTTTTCATACAGTATTGTGCGTTCAAAGGCGCTTTACATCACCGATATGTAAGCACAATGTATATGTTTAACAAATAACATGCACAAGTTGACGGACGACACGAACATGTTGACAGACGACATGCACATGTTGACATACTACATGCACATGTTTTACAGACGACACGCACATGTTGAGAGACGAAACGCAAATTGTTGACAGACGACATGCACATGTTGACAGACGACATGCACATGTTGACAGACGACAGGCTCATGTTGACAGACGACATGCACATATTAACAGACGACATGCACATGTCGACAGACGACACGCATATGTCGACAGACGACATTTACATGCTGACAAACGACAGGCACATGTCGACAGACGACAGGCACATGCTGAATGACGACAGGCATATGTTCACAGACGACACGCACATGTTGACAGATGTCATGAACATATATTATTAATTAATTATGTATTATCTTCATTTGTATTAATGGTCGGTGCTCTCAGAGTCCGGCACTATCCGCTTAAGGCCGATAGTCCATGCCGACGTTTCACACATAAAACTGTCAGTTTCACTTCATTTCACTTCATTAGGATTATTGTTAAAATTTTAAAAGAATTGTATGACCAAATATTATTCACCGCGCAATTTTCGGTGTTCGGAAACGGCTAAGACTGATCGGAAACGGCCTTACATATGTTTATTGTTGCATTTTATTTTATTACTTTTACATATGTATGCAAGTATGCAAGTATGTCAAAACGACACTATCATATCAGAAATTAATAAATTTGGTTCATTTTAGACGTGTATAACCAAGTGTTATTCACGGAAAAAAATTTCGCTGTTCGAAAAGGACACTTAACTGTTCATAAATATATACAAAATAAACAACAATCACTAAATGTCAATAAATTTCACTTGATAACACATCCTTATGAAAAGAGTTCATTGTTCGTTGACAAGAGACGGCATGCAGCCGGCGTGATCACTAGGTAAATTCTTGATTCTCATTTCAATTAATTTCAGCTAATATGTAGATATCTGGTTTCGAATATGTGAGGGCTAAACTGTAGCCTGATGATCACAATGTGAGATCTTCATTGTCACAAAAATATATTCAAGACATTTGGAAGTCAGTATATGCGTCATACATGGCTATTTATCCCGTTTTATGTTTTTTTTTAATTGATTGTATGGACTGAACATTACCCGTTGTAGACGTTTACAAACATATGTGTTTTCAGTCTTCTCTTGAACGTTCCAATTGTTTCAGAGTTCTGAATATGGTCCGGTAGAGCATTCCACAACTAAGGCACAACACTTGTTAAACTTCTTCCTCCATATTTCACATGGCCATCTAATTTTGGTAGTGCTTGAAGTCGTAGTGATTTTTCAGATTGTCCTCGTACACATTTGTTAAATAATGTCTAGTCAGTAGACGACCTAAATCATCATCACCACCTCGTAGTCGTGTTTTAGTTTAGTTGAAGAGAATGCGGTAGAAAAGATGTAACAGTCACGGTTGGTTTTATTGATTAAACTTTGGCATCGCTAATGTTTGTCATGTGTCGTTGTGTTCGGTTAATTTCGATGGTACATTTATACTATTAGCGTCAATGGAAGTTTACTATAATTTGTCACTGATATGCTATACACTTGGCTTGTAATTGTGTTTTGGCGTGAAACGAATGTATACACAGTGTCATCCAAGAAATTGAGTTTTGAACCTTATCTATATGTAAACAGAGACTGTTTGATCCAATGGTAAAACAATACGGTTGCCTATTTGGTGTCACATACTGGATTACCTACTGTGGTCACAAACACGGTTACCAGTGTCTTGACACTGATAGTCTAACCTGATGGCATCACACAAAGGGTAACCACTGCGGCTTAAAAGGTACAGACTCGTTGTGTGAAGGAATAATTGTTTGTGCGGTCCAACACAGTTTTTTTTTTGTTTCCTTTTCTGTTTTTTTCTTTCTGAAATCTCATGAAAAACCTGTTTTGTAAAGCCTTAAAGAGAAAAATGTGCTTTAATTTTTAACTTATCTAATAATCGTAATCGTCCAAGACTAGAAACTTAGAAAGGCGCTTTACATCACCGATACGAAATTAGACAATACATTTCTTGCAAAAGCTAGCCCTTTTAAAAGCCTTTACAAATTATAGCTTTCAGTACATACCGTTTGGAAAAATAAATTCTGTATCTAGAATGTCTGACAAAAAGGGACATGCTGTACTTCGTATCTGATTAAACTAACGCAATATTTTGTTAAGGCGAGAGAGCCTTTGGCGATTGTGCTTACGAATGTATTGTAATTTAATACATATGGTATGATTTAGGCTAACCATATTAATGGAATAAAACAATTATATATACATTGTTCTCGTAGTTGGTTTGAATTAGAACTTATGGTAAATACTAAAATAGAAACTTTTAATACAGTCTTAACCAAACGAATATTCACTGCTTTTTGTTTATGCCACACCTTTATGTGAGATAATAAAACGATATAAGGCAGAGACTATTTATATTTCAGAATTAAGAGAAGAAATGTGTCTATAGGTCACAGATGCTCCCACATATGCAGTCGTGTCTATCATCATGCAATAGGTTTATATAATATTGTCCTTTTCAAATACTCTATTGAAAACCTTTATGATCGTACCAGATAATGAATATACAATAATGTAACACAAATCATATTGAAGATATAGAAGAGACAACATAACTCATCTTAAACATTTAGCTAACGGCACCAGCGTCAAGCAACTAACTATGCGGTTTAACTATCGAGTCTAAAACTTGTACATACTTTTTTTCATATGCGCACACCATTAGAACACGGGATAATTGTTTAGTTCGCATTTTATAAGTCCCTGTATACCACCTGCATATTACAATCGGATGAATGCAGATACTGCTTGCTTAACACCAATGCGTCCGAAATGAAACCGTGAGTGAATGCAAATGACTTATATGGTTTCTTCCAGTATTAATATAATACTGTATATTGAACACTCACTAAGCCGGAAAAAATACAATAAATAACAAACCTATGCATACAATTAGAAAGGAAAATACGTGATTCACAGGGAAAAAAATAAAGCATTTTCAGTTAACTAGAGTTACAGATGACATTTTGAGAACAATACAAAATGTACGCGCACCCCTGACATTTGTTTAAGGAGACTATCATTGATGCGCGACACCAAGAAAGAGGGTGATCAATGTCATCACAACATCATTCTGCAATTAAATTCTTTATACATTTCAATACAGTATCCATGAATTAAATATTGTATCTCACTTTGAAATATCTGCCAAGTTATTTGAGAATTCTCATATGCATGAAAACTGTATTGTATGGACAAAAATCCGAGCATTTGTAAACACATACAAACGTGCGTACCAAACGAAGTGTCAATTCTGTTTGCCAAGCATTGATGGTGCGACACACGAACACACACTTAAGTTTAAAAAATATTTGCCTCTTGATTGCTATCGTGAAATTTAATAATCCCAAAGACTCAAATGTGTTCTTTTGTATACACAACAACTTCATGTCATACTATGAAAGCTTTATTCATCCTTCGATTGGAAACAGACTAAAATCGGATTCCACTTTCGATTTAAGATACAGGGCAAAATGGCGTCAACATTATTAAATAATGTATTGGGTATACAATATGCTTCTTACAAGATAACCAGGAAAACTATTGTAAAGGTGTCTTCTCAGGTCTTTGATTAGTTTTGTCTTAGTTCGTATACGAAACCACTTTAGTTTAACTTAGAAAAGATTAAGACGATCTTTAATTGGAAACACACTAAAGCAATTGCCACTTTCGATATGTGTGACAGGACAAAATGGCTTACCATTTTCACATATAAAATGGTATATACAATGAATTCTTCTAGAGAAAAGTACGTTACAATATATATCAATATAAATTATTTTTAATGTAATAGATTAGACAATAAACTAAAAAAATAAACATATATCTTACCTGAAAGCCTCTCAAAAGCCCCTCTGCTTTAAAACTCTTATCATCGGCTATTGATCAGGAAGTGATGTTCGAACTATTTTAATGCCAACTGATAAGAAGGCAGATGTTTTCGCATGTGCGTTAAATTGTGTGATAATAAATTATAACACCGTTAAGGTCAACATTTATAGGAGGTCTTGTTGGTGTGTTATACACTCTGCAAACGGTAATATAAATAACAATTTTAGTACAGAGAGTTATCAGCGGGACGTAATTTTAGGCGTCCTTGTATGTTGTGAACACTTTAAACTTTGACATATCAGATAGTGTCGTGAGATACTCGAATATTAAAAACAATATATTAGAGAAAAACATAATACATATCAAACTTACGATATGAATTTGGAGTAGTTGTTGATTGTTCATGACGTGTATGGGGAAAAATGTAAGTTTATACATAAATGGTTTTGGGGGTAGTTAGTGCATGATAATTGTTAAACGTTTTATCTGACAAAGCGTGAGTGTTTTTAACTCGATGTTGCATTTTTATGTTTGCATAAATAAAATAGCAGATTTTAAAGCAACTAGTGTCCTGTCCGCCCGAACACTCAGTAAGTAAGAATAAGAATGCATTTTATTAATACATAGAACAAATTGATATGTTTTCATAAAGTTTTGTTTCTAAAAGCTGATATATATATCAAGTACAAGAACGCCACTGGATATCAAAGGCACAAAACCAAGAATCTTCGTTGATCTGCGCTTAAACTTAATTGCTATCACGTTTAAAGATACTACGCCAATTAATAATTAAAAACCGTAATTATTTTACGATTTTAATGCTTGTTTTGTATTTTGGCTTAAGATGTCCATAAGAAAGTTTGTTCATATTTATGAGCGGAACTGCACCACATTAAATTTTATTCCCATAAAACGTTGCTACCTAGATGTCCGCTGTATTTTATATTGTTATCTTATTGACATGTACAGGGTGATTCCGAAATACGAAGGCATTTGTTATAAAACGCAGATGTTTTATATAACAGTAACACAATTAATATGAACAGAAAGCGAAGAATGTGCGTTGCTTTTATATATATTATTCGTCACAACGGTCTGCTTATTCTTCAAACAGCACTATTTAACACAAACACAACACAGCTGACACGGCGCTCGGCAACTGAAGGAACGACGTCGACGACGTCAAACGAAATGTCATTTCTAAACGTGTTTCAAAGTACTTTATGTCGCACTCCATGCATCTGTGAATCCATTGCTGATATACATCTTTAAAGCAAGCAGCGTCGTACTGACGAATTATGTTGGTTGTCTCTGCTTGACGCTCTGTTCAAAAACTGTATCTGCGTCCCTCGAGTGGTCGCTTGGTAGACTAAATATAGCAAAATCAAACGGTGCTTAATATTTTTTTAAGTTTAGACCATCTTTTTTTATCACATGCTATACCTTGTTTTCAATGTAATACAGACATAACGTATTTTTTTTTCTTTTATACCTAATGATGAAATATGACANACACATGTGTAATACAACATTTTTAAGCGTTTTCATTGGCTACATAATCAATAACTAACTAATCGCATGGCTTTATTTTGGTGAAATGACGTCGTCAACATGAAATGACGTCACGATAGTAAACAACTTGTAGATCTATCAGCATTTGTTTGGTCAATTAAGATGTATTTTATTTAGTTTAAAAGCATGTGATAAAAAAGATCTGACACTCGTTGTCATATCATACCATATTTTATTAAACTCGTCCAGGAAATTCGTTAGTAAGCTCGCCAAAGGCTCGCTTACTAAACAAATTCTTGAACTCGTTTAATACAATATGGTATGATATGACAACTCATGTCAGATCCTATATAAATGCGATAGAAAGTTAAATATCCCATGCAGAACCGCTCTAAAAGTTGCTTTACAGTCTTCAATCTTTATTCAACGCGTTATCAAATGACGTTCACATCGTCGTCCGAATTGTGGGCCGTCGTCCCCTTTTCGAATAATCGAGTAAGTCGTCTTTTCCATCTTTAAACCAGTTGTACCATTTAAAAAATAATATGCGACTGATGTGTTTTATGCGATGTTCATGGCAACAGTTTAAATGTTTACGTTGGAGTTTTGCCGAGTTCTTTACAAGCACAGATAAAACTTCTGTTGCGTTGACGTACTTTTGTACGTCTTTATATTCATCAATGCAGACGAATATCTGTGACAAATCGGTTTAAGCGTCTTATGCCGCATTTACAGCCCGGAAGAAATGGCTTATTTACAACAGGAATGTGGAACGCCTGTCATTTGATTTTTTTTTATAGTTTTTGGTCATTTCTAAAACGCCACTTTCTATCATTGTTTGTTTTTAAAGAATAATACTGTAGATTGTTAAACACAACACAATTTCTGGTTCCATATGCATTAACGTGAGATATAAAGATTGTGTAAACGAGGAATAGATTAAAACCATTCGTTTATGTCAATTAGCATACTTAAGCATTTTGATAAAATTGAAAGTTGAAACTTTGCCTCTTTTATCAATAATAAATTGATATCAGGTTCTTTTCTATTTTCGCGGTTTGTAATAAATATTGGTATGTGATGATGGCGAATGCATATTTGTTGAAGCAAATTATGTAAGCCATGCGTGCATTTTTTTTCAATCAAATACACTTTTCAAGAGATAATCACTGAAACATCTTTTGTTACGGGTCTCCTTAAGGTATATTTATATACAAATCATTCAATAATGAGAATATATACTGCTGCTAAGAGCATGTATCGTAATATGAAACGATCGTTATGGCAACATTATAATAAACAAATATATGTGTCAAAGACAATGATACGCCACAACACATTTTTAGCACAGAAACATGCATAATAGATATACGAAGGAACTGCTTTCCTCAAACGCTCTTTTTGAACTTCCAAAAGAACTTAAAGATCAGTCTTAGTTTAGGTTAAAGGAATACATAAATTGTAACGAATGTTCTACAATTTAAAATATGACAAAGGGATACAATTTTGCTTAATCTCGTCGCAGCCAAATGTACTTTCCTTTCTTAACGACCATCTTCTCATTTAAGTCATCCAAGCCTTAAGTTCGATCAGCTTGGAAAGTTTTAGTTTAGTGCATTGCGGCAAGAAATAAGTATACTAACTAATATATAAAATGCAAACGTGTAATACTCTGACATTTCGGCAAGAAATAACCACACAGTAATGTTTAATATAAGCAATTGAACGAAAACAAAAAAACATACTACAATTTGTTTATTAGTTTTACATACTAAACGTTTTAACTCATATTTAACATCAACAGTGTACTGTTTTTTTTTTATCTTATCCTTTCTCATAACGAGTCGCGGCACTAGCAGTAACTATATACGAGTACATTTTTAAGTTCGAATCATTTGTGGAATAGTGGACGTTTTTTTCGGAATACATTGTTGAATACAAGATGTATCGATAGCGACGTATTTTGGTACATGTATTGTACTTGAGTAATCGTTTCCAAATAGTAAATAAAAAAAAACTTGTTTTAAAGACTATATACTCAGCGAACTTGGCGCTTTTGAAAATAATCAATCTTGTGATGAAAAGAGCTGTCAGAAACATAAGACGCAATGAGACGTTTATATGTATTTCCCTAACAAAGTGTTTAATATATATTTTTAAAAATCTGTGGGATAATTATTATTACTTCAGTACATTGCAACTAACTATATTCAATACTTTCATATTTTCTAAAAAGGTAAATCCATCGACTCCTGAAAACCTTTCTCTTATATTATATTTTTTTTACCGGAGTTATTGCAGTCAGAACTGTATCAAACTCTATTCTAAATTCAAAATATAAATGTTCGAAATTCGAACTGTAGAGCGAGAAAATACAAACTAACAAAATGTTAAAAATTAAATGTATTATATTTATTTGAGGCTTTTGTTTGTTTGCACCAGGTGTATGTTCTAAACGCAATCAGCATTGCAAAGCTTTTACCTTTCAGATTGTGTTTGCAATTCAGAGAACCAATTGTTTCCATTCCTATCAACCGGTAGTCATTTGTAGTTAAACGCTTCCAATGGTCTCTTCGCGAGCGTTACAAAAAAGGGCGAACAAGCAACAATTATACACATATAATAAAGCTGTTGAATGTACCACAACGTATATATCGATAGTGTTTCATGAAAGATAAGTGGTAGAACACAACTGATCTACACTTTGAATTGTATGTATATTCCTAAGTATATAATTAACGTTAAGGTGTTTTAGTTTTAAATATATTCATGCATGGAAGTAAGTAAAATATTTCATTTTTGATTGTATATATTAGCAAACCAGTTAATTGGAAAGTTTCATACATGTTAACGGGTGTAAGATTACGACGTTTGTGAAAAATTAAATGAGGCCACATTTAAAACTACTGGATGTTGTTACTTAATTGAAGCAGCTACACAAATAACCATAAGAAAATTAACAAGTTGTATGCCATTTTGTGTTTGAAAAATGTATAAAACGATGGAAAAATAAAAAAAACGAACATATACCAGTATTTCTTTAAAATATTGCTGTTATTAATGTCTTTGTTATAAATTTAGTACGAGTTTAATAAATATATACTTAGGTTATCAAAACTTATTGGTGAAATAACTATTGCAACAGCATTCTAGTCACGATTAACATATAAATGCTGTATTAAAATTGTTTTCGATATATTTATACACAGTCAAATTTGGTAAGTTTAATGAAAGATAAATGCTTTTTCAGCATATCTAGTGAATTTATGTCATATCTTCACATAGTATCAACACATATACTACAATGCTGGTAAAGTATTAAAGACATACTAGTATATTGTTACATACAAAATGTGCTCAATACAAGCAAGTTGTACAGCATACATGCTTCTAATACACCATGGACATCGAGTGTCGCACTTCAGTGAGACGACGTCTTCAGAAGTTATGAGCTGCATCCAATTTAATTTTGTTTTGTTTGTATGATAAATATTTGTATTAATTTAACCAATCCAAAACAACCTTTTTGTAAACATTTAGCTTAAGACCACATTTTAGTGCGAAATAGGTTAAAGTTGTAAGTCTTTCATTAAAGGTTTGTTTAATACCATGTAATACAATAATAGTGTTGTCCGCAAACTTTTGATTTCATTTCATGTTGATGTTCAAATGCACGAATTGTTATATTCTCGTTCGCTCTTAACACAAGTGACACAATTTCGGCACATAAGATAAATCTATAACAAATAAGGGGATTACACTGTCAAAAGATCCTTTATGAGCTCCAATGATATCAAATTGGGAAATAACTGATTTTGAATCTTTACTCAAAACTTGCAGCCCACGCTTTATGTTTGGACAAAATGTAAGAAAGTACGTGTATTTGTACAATGGTTCAAGTCAACACGTCGATCGCTCTTTTTCAAATTCTTTTATAGTAGTAAACCTGGGATATAATTTTCTTAAGTTTAGTGCATGATTTTATAAATTTACCGTTTTTTCCTTTATATTTTTTCTTTAGTAAAATCAGTGTGACCATTTATTTATCCTTTGTTAATGTATTGACGTTTTACTTTCTTAAGCATTTCTCGGTTTCATGACTTTAGACTGTCTTGTTACTGATCTTATTATTAACTTAATTCCTATGACCGTCATTATACAAATTGATAGTAACGTTCGTGCTCTGTAATATTGTGGACGTGGTCATATCCAATCATCTTTTATTGTCAATATTTGTCATCGCAATGTGCCCATTTGGTTTAAAATAGCTTCCCGGAAATAGTCTCTCTTGTTTTGCTATTGAGATGTCTAATTACACTTTATTATGTAACAAAACACTTCTTTTATTTGCTAGTTTGTCCTCTGAAAATATGTCTTGTGAGAGCTATTATAAATATTGTTAAAACTGTTGTAATAATTGTCTAGTGTTAAACATATATTTTTGAACGACACTCCAGTATTATGGTATAGGTGACTTTATTCACGGCTGTTGTTTGGTAATAATATAAAGACATAAAAAAAGAGATTTATTACCATTTTTTAGTTTAATTTTAGGTATAAAATTGCAAATAGTAACTTATACACTAAACTTAAATATGAACGAAGTAACTAACTCATTGTAACGGGAGGTGGGAACGGGATACGAACCACAAAACTACCAAATCAAAGAACGTAATGTTTATTCACTCAAGAACAAACTGTCTTATTCAGCGCACACAATGTTTATTTGTAAAAATCTACAAGCAAATTAAAACTAACTTTTTTGTGAGCAATACCATTAAAGCATTCTATCCACAGTTACGAAAGAAATCTTCCTAAAGTATTTACACTTGTGTACAGGTCAACTTGTTCTTTCTTTACCCGATCACAAATATCAGTATGTGGCGACTGTATGCTTTTTCCCACAATTTGTGTCGTATTAGTCAAAGGAGGTCGAGACAATGTATATTTGTTTTTATCACAACACAAATGATTATGTTGCTATCTATGTTTTCGATTGTTGTTAACACTTGTGTGCGGTAAATCATATAAAAACCACACAAACACTTATTCTAATTCCTCTTACAGATTATTAGTTTTAATGACTATGTTATGTAGCCTGTCATATTTGTAATATAATGAACAAAACAAACCTAATACAACGAAATACCATTTATAATAATATATCATACACACACATCAATACACAGCTATATAAGTAAAATACAAGTTTACAGGATTAAAAAGCACAAGAACAACACAATATATGGTCATTTTTTTATCTAACTGTCAAAGCATGCATTATGCACTATTCGTCGTGTTTGAATGTTTTATTTGCTTAAGTCAAGAGTAAGTGTCTCCACTGTGCCAGTCTTACCAATCTCACACAACACATGCAACTCGGTGTCACCGAACAGGAAAGTTGTCTTAACTTCCAGTTCCTCCAGTGGCATGTTGTCGTCGCGGCCAAATGAGAGTTCACCAAGAAGCTCACATCCAGGATCTGTTGTAAATTCCGGATCCCTGTCTTTTGTCCTGTATATTCCAAATTCACCGGCTTTACCTAAAAGAGTTGATACATGTGTCACCTTGGAATCAACTTTCACATCTTCATTGTTTCTTACAAAAATTTCGAAAAAGTTTTCGAGCTACCATTGCCCATATTTGTATATTGTCCTGTTTGCAGGATGTTTATTCTGGATGTCTCTTCGCAGCATATCTATTCCATACGTGTAATCCATAACCCTGGATGAAATGATGTAAGGCTTGTGTCCAAACATCACAGCTCCCTTCAGCACGGCCAGACCCGCCTCCCCAGGAACTATCAGCTGTTTCCCAGGAATGTTTTCCTTAATCTTCTGCTGGACGTATGGACTCTCCGCAAACCCTCCAACTAAGATAATAATATCGATATCTTGTATTCGTTCTTCCTTAAGAACACTACTGATGTGATTGATCGTCTTGGAAACCGGACCTGAGAACCAACTATGCATGATAGACGAGTCGACACCAAGCTTATCTCTACCTCTTAGGGAAACCTTCTTACCATATTTCAAAGATGCCAGTCGGTCTGATAAAGACTGATGACACTGCTTCTCGGAAATTTCCTTCAGTACCACTGGATGCGAAATGTGATGTCGGTCTGAGAATCAAACTCGAATTTCCTCTTCTTTACCTCAAAATCACGAATCATATCAAAGTAATCGTACATGTCTTTACTTTGCAAGGCAGTAATGGCCGCCGTCCCAAATACTTCTGTCATAAACGTGATNTGCTTTTTTTTACCGTGTATTTACATTGTAAAAGAGTTTAACTGAAGAATTTCCCTGGAATAATGACGTCATTTCGTCAACAAAATGACGTCATTTCAATGTATTGAGGCGCGCCACTGGAGAGAGGGTCACTTTTCAGCGAAAGGGAAATTATAATTAATTATTTTCTTGAAAAAGGGGCATAAAAGAAACAGAAAATTTGTTAATGTCAGTGTAAGATCGTTTGTTATTTCACTCGTGATCATAGAAAAATAATATTTTCACTCGTGGCTGCGCCACTCGTGAAAATATATTTTCTATGATCACCCGTGAAATAAAAAACGATCTTACACTGGCATGAACAAATATCCTCTATATATTACACCTTATTACACACTTATACAACATTTTTAAGTGTTTTCATTGGCTACATAATCAATAACTAACCAGTCGCATGGCTTTATTTTGGTGAAATGACGTCGTCAACATGAAATGACGTCACGATAGTAAACAACTTGTAGATCTATCAGCATGTGTTTGGTCAATTAAGATTTAGTATAAAAGCATGTGATAAAAAAGATCTGACACTCGTTGTCATATCATACCATATTTTGTTAAACTCGTCCAGGAAATTCGTTAGTAAGCTCGCCAAAGGCTCGCTTACTAACAAAATTCCTGAACTCGTTTAATAAGATATGGTATGATATGACAACTCATGTCAGATCCTATATAAATGCGATAGAAAGTTAAATATCCCATGCAGAACCGCTCTAAAAATTACTTCACCGTCTTCAATCTTTATTCAACGCGTTCACATCGTCGTCCGAATTGTGGGCCGTCGTCCCCTTTTCGAATAATCGAATAAGTCGTCTTTTCCATCTTTAAACAAGTTGTAGCGTTTAAAAAATAATATGCGACTGATGTGTTTTATGCGATGTACATGGCAACAGTTTAAATGTTTACGTTGGAGTTTTGCCGAGTTCTTTACAAGCACAGATACTTCTGTTGCGTTTACGTATTTTTGTACGTCTTTATATTCATCAATGCAGACGAATATCTGTGACGAATCGGTTTAAGCGTCTTATGCCGCATTTACAGCCCGGACGAAATGGCTTATTTACAACAGGAATGTAGAACGCCTGTCAATTGATTTTTTTAGTTTTTGGTCATTTCTAAAACGCTACTTTCTATCATTGTGTGTTTTTAAAGAATAATACTGTAGATTGTGAAACACAACACAATTTCTGGTTCCAGATGCATTAACCTGAGATATTAAGATTGTTTAAACAAGGAAGGGATTAAAACCATTTGTTTATGTCAATTATGACACTTAAGCATTTTGATTTAATTGAAAGTTGAAACTTTGCCTCTTTTATCAATAATAAATTGATATCAGGTTCTTTTTTATTTTCGCGGTTTGTAATAAATATTGGTATGTGATGATGGCGTATGGATGGTTGTTGAAGCAAATTATGTAAGCCATGCGTGCTTTTTTTTAAATCAAATACACTTTTCAAGAGAAAATCACTGAAACATCTTTTGTTACGTGTCTTTTTAAGGTATACTTATATACAAATCATTCAAATGTTGGGAATATATAATGAGAATATATACTGCTGCTAAGAGCATGTATTGTAATATGAAACGATCGTTATGGCAACATTATAATAAACAAATATATGTGTCAAAGACAATGATGCGCCACAACACATTTTTAGCACAGAAACATGCATAATAAATATACAAAGGTACTGCTTTTATCAAACGCTCATTTTTAACATCCAAAATAACTAAAAGATCAGTCTTAGTTTAGGTTAAAGGAATACATAAATTGTTACGAATGTTCTACAATTAAAAACATGACAAAGGGATACAATTTTGCTTAATCTCGTCGCAGCAAAATGTACTTTCCTTTCTTAACGACCATCTTCTCATTTAGGTCATCCACGCCTTAAGTTCGAAGAGCTTGGAAAGTTTTAGTTTAGTACACAAGGTAGTTTAAGGAAAGTTGCGTACGAAATGTTTGGGGACTATATTCTATAGTGGAAAACACTACTTAGGGGCCGTAATTCTGCCCAAATTGCCTATTACCACTATCAAGCGATTAACGGCATTTATCTGCGAAAATATGGGTAAAAGCAGCTACGTTACAGCAAATAAAATAAATAAGGTAAAAGACGTGTTTATAATCTCGTGACTAAGATAATTTTAAATATCTACTTTAATAAAAATATTGTTTTTAAAGACTATCTGCGTTGAAGTAAATATTGATTAAATTTTATCCTAAATATACAACATCAAAACAAGAATGATTGGTTTCGTGTCTTCTCGAACCCGTGATTTTCGCCCCTATTAACCAGACTTGTGGAACTCTACATTATTCGAACACCTTTATTTATATTTTATTAAAGATTATCTGAAACAGTAGCAATTCTCTGTACCGTAATTAAAGTACATACAACATTTTTAAGATATCATAGCGAGAATGAATGAATAGTATTTTATATTAGACACGTATATTCAGATATATTTGTGCTTAATGATATATTACACGCATCATTCATATTGAAAATTATATATTCATGCTAGTAGCATTAATTGACATAAATACATTTCTACGAAACACAACTCTTCTGTCCCAGATTTTACTCTTAAGTGAGGTGTTAACATTATAGACTAATAAATACTGGAGAGGTTAAGACTTAATTAATCGCAGAACGCATTATGCTAGGTCGTTTGTATCATGTGCGTCTATTAATGCTTACAATCTTTTTGCGACTCACGACATCATTATGAGAAGACTCCTTTGTTACGGGATTCCTCACCCGTCGTTTGTATCGGGCCGTTATAAAAACATTTGCGTTAATGGACAATTGGATTAAACAACTGTTACAATCTTAACTGATGCATATATTAGTGTGTCATTCAGATTGTATTTCATCATTCAACACTGCATGTTTACATGGCAAGTAGTTTATACACACATTCTAGTTACATAGTAACACAGTAAAATATAAACAAACAGTAAACTTTCAATTTCATCATAAAAAGAAATTTCTTATTATCACTGCTAGGAATAGTCAATATCAATAAAAGAAGTTTACACAAATAAGACACAGGACAAATCCTGTTTTACAAACAAACAACTGAACACAACTAGTGTCACGTCTTATGAAAAACATGTAGGTCCAATCCGCTTTAAGGGTACCCAAACCACATACGTATTACATTTGAGAGTAATTTAAATACAAAAACGTAATAGCATCACAATCATCAATATTCAAATCTAACATCAATAAAGTAATAACTGTTTACACCAGTATAATTAACAATATAATTACTCCAAAATCGGATGTAGACCACAGCTTAAGGACTATATCTTTCCGACAAACGATGTAGAAAAACAAACACGTGTCTTTTATTTTAATACAAGATTTAAATCGATATGATCTTATTATTTCATTTTCACATAATCGTCACGCAATTCCCGGAAGAAGTCGTGTTGATGGTTTTAAAAGCCAGCTCCCATAGTCTTGTTTTTCTTCAACTCAATTAAAATGATAATTGTTAATGCATAATTTTCTTAATTTAATGTAAAATCTAGTATCAAAAGCTTGTATTATGAAGCCAGTAATATAAAGCATAGTACGACCCTAAGAAAAAACATGAGCTCATGGAGTACATTATAAGGAGTACAAGGCGTACATTTACGAAAATTTACAATATACAAGGCAAACACTTGTTTAACCATCAAATTAACAATAAAACTAGCAACATAGCTGCATCTGATCATTTTACAATCGATTGATATAATTGCATACCATTGTGAAGGTTAATAAAGATTACATATTTATGTTTTTCTGATGCTATCAAGTGCTTAAAACACTGCTGAAAGTACACATTCTGTCGTACATCGATCTTAGGAATAACAGGTTTGCCCGAGGTTATTACAACAAAACTTCTGAATGGGCAAGAACAAGTTCTGACATACGATACAAATAAAACAAACATGCAAAATACAACTATGTCAATAAGGATTTTTCTTAATATATTAGGTAAATAGTGAATTTCATATCACAATTGAACACCGTTGTGTGAGGCAAGATAAAAGTAGAAAATGACCTCCATCCTTGTAGGTATGCCATTCGACTACTAACATTATACTACGAACAATTATATTAAGTGAAATAATGGTCATCGACGAGGCCTATCCAGTGTGCCATGATATAAGTGATACAATGTGGTCTGCTACACAGACTCCTCAGCGTCCAATTTGACGGAATAAATCGAAAGCGGCAAGAAATATGTATAATAACTAATATATAAAATGCAAACGAGTAACACTCGGACATTGCGGCAAGAAATAAGTATACTTACTAATATATAAAATGCAAACGTGTAATACTCGGACATTTCGGCAAAAAATAACCACACAGTAATATTTTATATAAGCAATTGAACGAAAACAATAAACATATTACAATGTTTGTATTAGTTTTACATACTAAACGTTGTAACTCATATTTAACATCAACAGTGTACTGTTTTTTATCTTATCCTTTCTCATAACTACATACGAGTACATTTATAAGTTAGAATCATTTGTGGAACAGTGGAAGTTTTTTTCGGAATACATTGTTGAATACAAGATGTATCGATAGCGACGTATTTTGGTACATGTATTGTACTTGGGTAATCGGTACCAAATAGTAAATAAAATAACTTTTTAAAGACTACATACTCAGCGAACTTGGCGCTTTTGAAAATAGTCAATCTTGTGATGAAAAGAGCTGTCAGTAACATAAGACGCAATAAGACGTTTATATGTATTTCCCTAACAAAGTATTTAATATATATTTTTCAACCTGTGGGGCAATTATTATTACTTCAGTACATTTCAACTAACTATATCCAATACTTTCATATTTTCTTAAAAGGTAAATCCATCGACTCCTGAAAACCTTTTTCTTATATTATATTTTTTTACCCGAGTTATTGCAGTCAGAACTGTATCAAACTCTATTCTAAATTCAAAATATAAATGTTCGAAATTCTAACTGTAGATCGAGAAAATACAAACTAACAAAATGTTAAAAATTAAATATATTATATTTATTTGAGGCTTTTGTTTGTTTGCACCAGGTGTATGTTCTAAACGCAATCAGCATTGCAAAGGTTATACCTTTCAGATTGTGTTTGCAATTCAGAGAACCGATTGTTTTCATTCCTACCAACCGGTAGTCATTTGTAGTTCAACGCTTTAAATGGTCTCTTCGCGAGCGTTACAAAAAAAGGGCGAACAAGCAACAATTGTACACATATAATATAGCTGTTGAATGTACCACAACATATATATTTATAGTGTTTCATGAAAGATAAGTGTTAGCAAACAACTGATCTACACTTTAAATTGTATGTATATTCCTACATAGTATACAGTTATCGTTAAGGTTATTTATTTAAAAAAATACTAATGCGTGGAAGTAAGTAAAATACTTCATCTTTGATTGTATTGTGTATTTTAACAAACCAGTAAATTGGAAACGTTGCATACATGTCAACAGGTGTAAGATTACGACGTTTGTGAAAAATAAAAGGATGCCACATTAAAAACTACTGGATGTTGTAACAAAATTGAAGCAGCTACACAAATAACCATAAGAAAATTAACAAGTTGTATGCCATTTTGTGTTTGAAAAATGTATAAAATGATGGAAAAATTAACAAAGAACATATACCAGTATTTCTATAAAATATTGCTGTTATGATTATCTTTGTTATAAATTTAGTACGAGTTTAATAAAATATAAACTTAGTTTATCAAAACTTATTGGTGAAAGAACTATTGCAACAGTCACGATTAACATATAAATGCTGCATTACAATTGTTTTCGATATATTTATAGAAAAGTCAAATTTGGTAAGTTTAATGAAAGACAATTGCTTTTTCAGCATATCTAGTGAATTTATGTCATATATTCACATAGTATCAAAACATATACTACAATGCTGGTAAAGTATTAAAGACATACTATAATATTGTTACATACAAATTGTGATCAATACAAGCAAGTTGTACAGCATACATGCTTCTTATACACCATGGACATCGAGTGTCGCACTTCAGTGAGACGACGTCTTCAGAAGTTATGAGCTGCATCCAATTTAATTTTGTTTTGTTTGTATGATAAATATTTGTATTAATTTAACCAATCCAAAACAACCTTTTTGTAAACATTTAGCTTAAGACCACATTTTAGTGCGAAATAGGTTAAAGTTGTAAGTCTTTCATTAAAGGTTTGTTTAATACCATGTAATACAATAATAGTGTTGTCCGCAAACTTTTGATTTCATTTCATGTTGATGTTCAAATGCACGAATTGTTATATTCTCGTTCGCTCTTAACACAAGTGACACAATTTCGGCACATAAGATAAATCTATAACAAATAAGGGGATTACACTGTCAAAAGATCCTTTATGAGCTCCAATGATATCAAATTGGGAAATAACTGATTTTGAATCTTTACTCAAAACTTGCAGCCCACGCTTTATGTTTGGACAAAATGTAAGAAAGTACGTGTATTTGTACAATGGTTCAAGTCAACACGTCGATCGCTCTTTTTCAAATTCTTTTATAGTAGTAAACCTGGGATATAATTTTCTTAAGTTTAGTGCATGATTTTATAAATTTACCGTTTTTTCCTTTATATTTTTTCTTTAGTAAAATCAGTGTGACCATTTATTTATCCTTTGTTAATGTATTGACGTTTTACTTTCTTAAGCATTTCTCGGTTTCATGACTTTAGACTGTCTTGTTACTGATCTTATTATTAACTTAATTCCTATGACCGTCATTATACAAATTGATAGTAACGTTCGTGCTCTGTAATATTGTGGACGTGGTCATATCCAATCATCTTTTATTGTCAATATTTGTCATCGCAATGTGCCCATTTGGTTTAAAATAGCTTCCCGGAAATAGTCTCTCTTGTTTTGCTATTGAGATGTCTAATTACACTTTATTATGTAACAAAACACTTCTTTTATTTGCTAGTTTGTCCTCTGAAAATATGTCTTGTGAGAGCTATTATAAATATTGTTAAAACTGTTGTAATAATTGTCTAGTGTTAAACATATATTTTTGAACGACACTCCAGTATTATGGTATAGGTGACTTTATTCACGGCTGTTGTTTGGTAATAATATAAAGACATAAAAAAAGAGATTTATTACCATTTTTTAGTTTAATTTTAGGTATAAAATTGCAAATAGTAACTTATACACTAAACTTAAATATGAACGAAGTAACTAACTCATTGTAACGGGAGGTGGGAACGGGATACGAACCACAAAACTACCAAATCAAAGAACGTAATGTTTATTCACTCAAGAACAAACTGTCTTATTCAGCGCACACAATGTTTATTTGTAAAAATCTACAAGCAAATTAAAACTAACTTTTTTGTGAGCAATACCATTAAAGCATTCTATCCACAGTTACGAAAGAAATCTTCCTAAAGTATTTACACTTGTGTACAGGTCAACTTGTTCTTTCTTTACCCGATCACAAATATCAGTATGTGGCGACTGTATGCTTTTTCCCACAATTTGTGTCGTATTAGTCAAAGGAGGTCGAGACAATGTATATTTGTTTTTATCACAACACAAATGATTATGTTGCTATCTATGTTTTCGATTGTTGTTAACACTTGTGTGCGGTAAATCATATAAAAACCACACAAACACTTATTCTAATTCCTCTTACAGATTATTAGTTTTAATGACTATGTTATGTAGCCTGTCATATTTGTAATATAATGAACAAAACAAACCTAATACAACGAAATACCATTTATAATAATATATCATACACACACATCAATACACAGCTATATAAGTAAAATACAAGTTTACAGGATTAAAAAGCACAAGAACAACACAATATATGGTCATTTTTTTATCTAACTGTCAAAGCATGCATTATGCACTATTCGTCGTGTTTGAATGTTTTATTTGCTTAAGTCAAGAGTAAGTGTCTCCACTGTGCCAGTCTTACCGATCTCAACCAACACATGCAACTCGGTGTCACCGAACATGAAAGTTGTCTTAACTTTCAGTTTCTCCAGTGGCATGTCGTTGTTGAGGAGGTCAAATGTGATTTCACCAAGAAGCTCACATCCAGGATCTGTTGTAAATACCGGATCCCTGTCTTTTGTCCTGTATATTTCAATTACACAGATTTTATCTGAATGAGGCATCCCATGTGTCACCTTGGAATCAACTTGCACATCTTCATTGTTTCTAA
Organism: Dreissena rostriformis; assembly: GCA_007657795.1. Classification (NCBI taxonomy): domain Eukaryota; kingdom Metazoa; phylum Mollusca; class Bivalvia; order Myida; family Dreissenidae; genus Dreissena; species Dreissena rostriformis. The sequence goes on along the minus strand of VMBQ01007700.1, from coordinate 906 downwards.
CAAAAATCTTGAAAGCGTCATTGACCTTCCATTTCCCCTTTCTGTATATTTTTCTGTCGGCAGGATGTTTATTCTCGTCATATGTTCGCCATACACCTATGCCATACGTGTAATCCATGACTCTGGATGAAATGACGTCATGCTTGTGTCCAAACATCACAGCTCCCTTCAGCACGGCCAGACCCGCCTCCCCAGGAACTATCAGCTGTTTCCCAGGAATGTTTTCCTTAATCTTCTGCTGGACGTATGGACTCTCCGCAAACCCTCCAACTAAGATAATAATATCGATATCTTGTATTCGTTCTTCCTTAAGAACACTACTGATGTGATTGATCGTCTTGGAAACCGGACCTGAGAACCAACTATGCATGATAGACGAGTCGACACCAAGCTTATCTCTACCTCTTAGGGAAACCTTCTTACCATATTTCAAAGATGCCAGTCGGTCTGATAAAGACTGATGACACTGCTTCTCGGAAATTTCCTTCAGTACCACTGGATGCGAAATGTGATGTCGGTCTGAGAATCAAACTCGAATTTCCTCTTCTTTACCTCAAAATCACGAATCATATCAAAGTAATCGTACATGTCTTTACTTTGCAAGGCAGTAATGGCCGCCGTCCCAAATACTTCTGTCATAAACGTGATGAAGTTTGCATCGACATATATTCCACCCCATGGACCGCCGCTAGGGGCGTGAATATTCTTCAGTGAGCCATCGCTTTGTTTTTCTTGGACAGAGATATCAGCGGTACCACCTTTGGAATACAAAATTAAGCATATGTGGCGTGTTCTGAGAAAACTGGGCAAATTGCTTGTGCGTAAAGTGTCATCCCAGATCAGCCTGTGCAGTCCGCATATGCTAATCCGGGACGACACTTTCCGCCTAAACTGGGTTTTCGCTAA
>VMBQ01007699.1:22803-37803 GCA_007657795.1 Dreissena rostriformis | reverse complement strand
GTCCCCAAAATAAGTTATTTTGCAATACAAATTCAGGCCTCTTCTTATATAACTACTTTAGAGCAAGTCAATTTCATAAGTCCACCTATATAAATCGAAAATTCTAATCATGCCAGGTTCAACATTTTAAGTGCAGAACTTAATTTCAACCCCATCAGTTTTAATTGCGAAACTTTATAATAAATATTGTTCACTGTGATGTGCCTTGAAGGATTCTGGGTAATTGCCATGGCTCCATATTTTTAATTGAGATATCGGTCCCTCTGAAATACACAATGAGATTTAATCTAGCAATCTGTATAATACACTTATCATGAACTTCTTAAGAATTTGTGGCACAGTTGTGTTTTGAGCACATACATCTGGAACTCACAATGAATAAAGACAATACAGCAATTTGCATTTGGTAGGGAAAAAAAATTGAGTGTTATAACTCCTGCACATGCCAAATTTTCTTAATTGAGTGTTTTTTATCTTCATAATGATTATTATTTTAAATATGTTCAGCATACATGTACTTAAAATAGTATATCCCCCCATAAAAGCCAGCATCCTTATAAACATCCCGCGTCCACCGCCCCAACCACATTTTTAATTAAACTGGGAAAATGTTCACACATACATACTGCCTTCGTTTTGCTTTAAACGGTAATGTTCAAGCATTGTTTTGTAATCCATTACAGTCCAATTAGTATGTCGAAAACAGTTTTCTATCAATGTATATATATATATATATAACACAAAATTATTGGCCTCCTAATAAACAACCCCTTGGTAAAATGTAAAGGCCCCTATGTTGGGTTTAATTAGCCAAAATAGGGTTAACTTATAAATTATAAAATATCTAATGGTACATCATTTTTTAAGTGATTCTTGCTTATATTGAAGGATTTGTTGAGTGCCACCTTAAACTTTAAACGTCTTTGTATTCTATGCTGTTTTGCTTACTGTATAAAAAAAACTTCTCAACCAATCCAAAGCCAGTTGTTGTTGTTCTTTCAGACGCTTGTGCCCAGACTTCAATTTTTTCCAGTGTGCTTCTAAATATCCGTGCAGTCGACTGTGTGGCAAGAATAGTTTCGAGACTCTGCGGAAACGTGTGGAACAGACTGTGTTACAGTCCGAGTCCGTCTCTAGGAACAGATTGGGCATCACAAATGTATGATAAGTATAACAAATGTATGATAAGTATAGAAAGGCATAACAAATGTATGATAAGTATAGAAAGACATCACAAACGTATGATAAGTATAGAAAGGCATCACAAATGTATGGTATGTATAGAAAGGCATAACAAATGTATGATATGTATAGAAAAGAATAACAAATGTATGATATGCATAGAAAGGCATAACAAATGTATGATAAGTATAGAAAGGCATCACAAACGTATGATAAGTATAGAAAGGCATCACAAACGTATGATAAGTATAGAAAAGCATCACAAATGTATGATAAGTATAGAAAAGAATAACAAATGTATGATAAGTATAGAAAAGAATAACAAATGTATGATAAGTATAGAAAGGCATCACAAACGTCTGATAAGTATAGAAAGACATCATAAATATATGATATGTATAGACAGGCATCACAAATGTATGATAAGTATAGAAAGGCATCACAAATGTATGACAAGTATAGAAACGCATCACAAATGTATGACAAGTATAGAAAAGAATAACAAATGTATGATAAGTATAGAAAAGCATAACAAATGTATGATAAGTATAGAAAGGCATCACAAACGTATGATAAGTATAGAAAGGCATCACAAACGTATGATAAGTATAGAAAGGCATCACAAATGTATGATAAGTATAGAAAAGAATAACAAATGTATGATAAGTGTAGAAAGGCATAACAAATGTATGATAAGTATAGAAAGGCATCACAAATGTATGATAAGTATAGAAAGGCATTACAAATGTATGATACAAATAGGAAGGCATCACAAACGTATGATAAGTATAGAAAGGCATCACACACGTAAGACAAGTATAGAAAGGCATCACAAATGTATGATAAGTATAGAAAAGAATAACAAATGTATGATAAGTATAGAAAGGCATTACAAATGTATGATAAGTATAGAAAGGCATCACAAACGTATGATAAGTATAGAAAGGCATCACAAATGTATGATAAGTATAGAAAAGAATAAAAAATGTATGATAAGTATAGCAGGAATACTTTTACCTATTGACTCACTTGTTCTCTATAGAACGTAATACATTCAAAATGTTCTCCATAATTATTGTGATTGATTTTGGCCCATCATCATTTTTCCTTTAAATTGATTCTGGTAGTGCATAATTATTTTTGCTTAACTACAAATAAAGAAGTATAGCATTACTGAGATGACAAACTGACAATACACAATAGGCAATATCATCATGATGTTTTTACTTTTTATAAATAATGTCATATAATTTTGAAACTTAACTAAGAACACAATCTTATATATCCACAGATGTCGATCGTTAAACGTAAGAGCAGCAGTGACTTTGTTCCCCTGCCTGACGGTCAGGAAGCTCACTGGGAGGTGTGTGAGCGTATACTGTTCGTGTTTGCCAAGCTCAACACAGGCCTCGGCTATATACAGGTTAGTAAACTCTACTTTTTCCAATTGTAAAACCCCATAACTGTAACTCCAATATAACGCAGATGACGGGGTCCAAGCAACAAGATGGCATTATAAAGGGAACCGTATATCCATCCCTGCGTGATTTTAATATAACATTTTAATATATCTGGGCCATGTTCGAAAATGGTTCCTGTCTATTAAAAAACATGGAGGCCAGTGGGTCAGTTTTCCTTATATGGCTTTAGTAGAACCCTGTAAACACTCTTGAAGACTTTTTTTTCAATCATCATGAAACTTGCTTATAACATTTGTTCACATGATACCTCTGCCATTCTAACAATTTAAATGGTTCTTGAAAGATCATAAAAGCTGCTCCAAGCTTTTCAATTCTCTCGTTGTATTGACCTTTGTCCCTTTTGTTAGCCCTGGTATACTAGTAATTAAGGGAAAATTACAAACCATTGATGACCTCTAAGCTTGATAATTACCTTGAGCCCAGTAAGCACTGTTCAGTGACTACCATGCGATAAGGCCCTCAGTGGAGAGTACTATCGGTATTTCTTAAATAATCCAGTCTGAACATTGAACTTGTCTAAGGTTTCTTATACAATACATTTTTATTTCAGGGGATGAACGAAATTCTTGGTCCAATATACTACACATTTTCTACCGACCCTGACGGTGAAGGTGAGGCTTCTTAGGGTTGTCTTAAAGACACTAAAAGACTGTTTATGCTGAGCCTATATAGTGTGAACTATATATATAAACATGTTTATTTGCTGAATTGTAACCACAAATTTATTTTGATACTGTATGACGATCTTCAAGAAATGAATTCAGATGGTTTTCTAAACATTTTTTTATAAATCCTCCAAAGTGAAGTTGGAGGGGACTTATGGTTATATCCTTGAACTGTCTGTCTGTCAGTGAGTGCATACAAACTAACTTAGGTGTCAAAAGATGTCACTCTTGAAAGAACTCTTGTACATACATGAAGGTAGGTAATTTAGTCTCTTAAGGGGCTAAACTGACATAAGGGCTAGTAGTTAAATACTCAATTTGTATCAATTTATGAGAATGTAATTCAGTCTGTCCATAAAACTGTATTGTCCTCTTCATATCTCATATACCCATTGTCAGATTTTCATGAAACTTGCTAAATTTTAGGTGACAAACAAGAATTTTTATTGTGTCCAGTAAATACCTCCTGAAGACATAAAAGGATTTTCATGAAACTTGGTGGTAATTCTAAGGTCATTGAGAGGATGTCCAGAAGGCTTAATTCAGTCAGTCCCGTTGAAGGTCAAGGTTATACTTCAATTTCAAAAGTTTTAGCCTCTTTTTTGTGTCTGGTCTATATCTCCTGTACCCTCTGACTAAGACCCGGGTCATTATGTTAGGTAACTGACCAAGACCGGGGTCATTATGTAAGATCACTGACCAAGACACAGGTCATTATGTAAGGTAACTGACCAAGACCCAAGTCATTATGTAAGGTCACTGACCAAGACCCCAATCATTATACAAGGTCACTGACTAAGACCCAGGTTGTTATACAAGGTCACTGACCAAGACCCGGGTTGTTATACAAGGTCACTGACCAAGACCTGGGTCATAATACAAGGTCACTAGCCAAGACCCCGGTCATTATACAAGGGCACTAACAAACACCTGGATCATTATTCAAAGTCACTGACCAAGACCCAGGTCATAATACAAGGTAACTAACCAAGACCCGGTTATTATACATGGTCACTAACCAAGACCCGGGTCGTTATACAAGGTCATTGACCAAGACCCGATTATTATACAAGGTCACTAACCAAGACCCCGGTCATTATACAAGGTCACTAACCAAGACCCTGGTCATTATACAAGGGCACTGACCAAGACCTGGGTCATTATACAAGGTTACTGACCAATACCAAGGTCATAATGTAAAGTCACTGACCAAGACCCGGGTCGTTATACAAGGTCACTGACCAAGACTTGTGTCATTATGTAAGGTCACTGACCAAGACCCGGTCATTATACAAGGTCATTGACCAAGACCCGGTCATTATACAAGGTCACTGACCAAGACCCGGGTCATTATACAAAACCCAGGTCATAATACAAGGTCACTGACCAAGACCCGGTCATTATACAAGATCCAGGTCATTATACAAGGTCACTGACCTTGACCCATTACCAGGTACTCTGACACTTTACCAAAATTTCGCCCATATTTAAATTGAGAGAAAATTCAGGTTAAGGTATGTATGCAAGTAAATTTCTCTATGAAAAAGCTGTATAAATCGTTAAGCGTATTTTCCTGAGAAAGCTCTTGTTCATGATTCCTTTAAATTTTTCAGAGTTTGCCGAGGCAGATAGTTTCTTCTGCTTCACAACACTGATGTCAGAGATTCGCGATAACTTCATCAAAACCCTCGACGATTCACAGTGTGGAATTGGTAACTTGTATTTTGTGCTTATTGGCTGTTGACATATTAGTGCATGATGACCGTTGCAAGCAGTGTGTGTGTGAGACGTTGTTAATGGTATTTGTTAACAAACAAAATCTGCAAAATATGAATTTGCCTGATTTGAAAATGTTACTGATGGCGATACAATTGTATTATCAGAATAAAAGGCTTCTAGTTGTTCACATTTTAAAACCATTATAAATTAATTCACAACTGCACCAGTATTACCTAGAAACATTTATTATGCATTGGCACCCAGAGACCTATAATTGTTTACTGTATATAGATATTTTCCAGCCACCTGCATGTGTACGTTATTCAATGGACAATATTGTTGTTTTTTTACCGTTGTCCTCCAAGTTTCATTTTAATCTCACCCATTTGCTTCTTGTGCACAGCACACTATCTGATATATGGGAACACAATGAGGAAGAGATGGTGTGTCAGGTCCAAGAACCATGTGGTAGAGGTCATAATGTGGGGTTTATATAAGGACTTTATAGTCAAAATAGGGCCTATTGACTCCATAATTTGACCATGTTTTGAAGGATTTTAACTTTGTGCAAATATTTATCTATATGCCTCTATGTGGCGCACACAAGAACCATGTGGTCAGAGTTATTCTCAGAGGTCAAAGCTTTGACTGCAGCACAATTTTGTGTTGGGTCTGTTTGCTGAAAGCTCCATATAGGGGTCACAATACATGAAGTCACAAATGACCACCATCATAAGAAGATTTGTTTTGTGTAACACCCATCATCCTACTTGAAAGGTCAAGGTAATGCTAAGAGGTCAAAGATCATAACACTTTTTGCCTGGACTTTAATTTTTTGTGTTCATCATTCAAGTTTTAAATACCTCACCATAAATGACCACCATGAGGAGAAAGCATGTCACAATTAACATCTGTCTTCCTACTTGAAAGGTCAAGGTTAAACGTTTAGGTCAAAAGTCAAATTTGGCACACACAAATGGTCCACATTGTCACTTTATTATTCATCGTGCAATTTTAAAAATAATTTAACATAAATGCTCATCATGTAGAGAAAGTGTGTCAACCCTTGGGCAAAGGTCAAGGTCTCACTAAAGGTCACACATCTAACAGCTTGTAAACTAATTACAAGCATTATTGACAATGGCTAGACGTATTGCCAACTGGCATCTTGTTTTAAATAACAATGCATTTTATTATTTAAAATAACAGGACACTTATTTGTTTCTATACTAGAAAGTTTTCTACCACATTGCTGCCTGTTAGGTCATACTTGAGATCGAAAGTCTAAATGCAGCATTGATTGCTTAGGCTGTATATCTGTGTCAAAAGCTATATGTGGTGGTAATAATCACTTTCAGTGATTGCTCTTCTTTTTATAATAATTAAACCCCTCAAACGAAGTTAATGGGGGGGTATATAGGAGTGAGCTTGTCTGTCTGTCGGTCCGTATTAAGTGTCTGCTCTCTAATTCGAGTTGTTTTCATCCGATCTTCACCAAACTTGGTCAGAAGTTGTATCTAGATGATGTCTAGGTCAAGTTCGAATATGGGTCTTGCCGGGTCAAAAACAAGATCAAGGGGTCACTTAGTGCGTATTCTGTGTCCATGTGGCATGTGGGGGTATTCGTCACCTTAGTGACAAAGCTCTAGTTCAGTTGGTCTATACTTGTAATTCAAAAGTTTGCAGCTGGGCCCGCAGACTCTGTTGGTAGAGGGCTGGACTGCAAACCCTACCATTGCAGGTTTGCCTGGCCACTCAACTTGTATGGGGATTAGTCATTTCTACACCAATTTTCTGCCTACCAATGATTCAAGATAGGCAGTTATAAGTTATTAGCCTAAGTATTTGTATCTGGTAAACCAGTTTATCCAAGAAAAGTTAACTGACCATCATGATATGACTAAAATACTGTGGAATACAGTTAGAAAATCTATAAACAAAATAAATTGGCCTTGCTGTGGGTAAACAGGGTTTAATGCAAGTGCAGCACTTTCCACTTTATTGGTATTTTTCCGTTTAAAGAAAGTCTCTTCTTAGCTAAAATCCAGTTGAGGCGGCAGACTGCGCAGGCTTATCTGGGACGACACTTTACGCTCAAGCAAATGCTTGTTACAGGTGGCCTGATGGGTCAGCTGATGTCACAGCTGAAGGAGCAGGACCCCACCCTGTGGCACAAGCTTCAAGAGCAAGACCTCAAACCAGAGTTTTACGCCTTCCGATGGCTCACACTTATGTTGTCTCAGGAATTTCCCCTACCAGGTAAACAGGGTGCAGGATCAACAGGGTTTTCAGGGGTTTACACGTGTGATGGAACATTATTTTTGCAAATATCGTAAGTAATTGAAATATATTGCAAAAATCTTTAGTGCATTAAACACAGTTGTGCTTGCAGTTTGTGCCGATATCTCAAGATTTAAGAATAAATAATTGGATACGTCTGAAATTGGTGACAAAATGTTGACTGGTTGAGAAAAAAACCATGTACATGAATATACATCACATTTTTGCCCAAGAACACAACTTATTAAATAAAGTAATTCTGACGTATTTCATATGGACATAATCAGCATAACAACTGTCTTTTATGCACTAGTTTAAATTCTTAAGAAAAATTGTTTCAGAGTGTTTTTGAAGAAAAACAAAACTTACCGGTGTGTTTACATCCATTTACATTCAATTGTGAACCCCACAAAATCATGTGATCTTGCACTCTGTAAACTGGCGTGTATTTTTGTCACTCATCTTGGAAATTTCATGTAAACAGTCCATAACAGTTACATTTGGATACAATTTTTTAGAATTAAACCGATGCATATCTAAATCAGAGTCTCGGGGTTGCCCTGTGTATTTTAACCCATTTATGCCTAGTGGACTCTCCCATCCTTCTAAATTGGATCAATTTATTTCCAAAATAAGGGATGTCTAGAATATTATTTTTTTTATTTAGAATATTTCTTACAGAAATTCCATTAAGCAAACAGCGCAGACCCAGATGAGACGCCGCATCATGCGGCGTCTCATCTGGGTCTACGCTGTTTGCCAATGCCTTTTTTCTAGACGCTAGGCATAAATGGGTTAATTAAACAGCATGCAATATAGTTACACTACGTTACTATTTTCTTAGAAAAATAAACACTCCAACATATATTCTTACTTTTAGCAATTTTACTCTTACATATCCTATAGTTCAGAAACACCAAAACTTTAAAATATTACAAACTTGCTTTTTTTATCGTTGATAACGCACCAACCAGTATCATGACTTAAAGGGACTGTCCACTAGATTTTGGCATGTATTGAAGCTTGTCATTAGATGATTTAAATGCTTTATATTGATAAATTAAAACATTTGAACTAAAAATCTCCAGTAAAAAAACAAGAATACAATTTTAAAAAAAGGAAAAAAAGTAACCCTCAACAGGGCTCGAACCACTGACCCCCGGATTCCTGGAGTCCTAGAGTAAAAAGCTACCCGTTTAGACCACTTGACCACGGACGCTCATGTTTAAGGCGGATGTATTTTTGAGCTTTATAAGCAACCCTCGTAGGTTCCCAAAATATCGTTTCGCGTCGCGCGACGCTTTATCTAGTGGACAGTCCCTTGGTTGTTATTTAAAATCCTGCAACAAATTAGAGGGGTAATACTGGAATCACCTCATCTGTCAGTGAGTCCATCTGTCTTTCTGTATGTCTATTGACACAAACAAGACAAATTACACTACATTCAAATTTTACACTACCCCAATATTTGTTACGAAAAGTAACATCAAGTTGTTTTTGGTGTACGTTGAATTTTGCTTTGAGTAAAACTATAAATGTACTTTCCAGATGTGATACGAATATGGGACTCACTGTTCTCCCAAGAAAAATGCTGTACCTTCCTTATTAAAGTGGCCTGTGCAATGTTGTTGTAAGTATATGACTCCTATTTTATACAATTTGTAATTTAGCTGTTTTGATACAGGGTGTTTTGATGCCTCGGGCATATACTGATGCTGGAATCATATAGGTTTGGCATGTCCATTAATTTCACCGTCTCCCTGTACTAGGGTTTACCAAAAATGGCATGTTTCTTCGAAGATAAAAAAATGATCATACTCCTCAAAGATAAAAGATATTTATTTGCAAACTATTAACACTCTAATCACCCTTCCTTAATGTTCACCTAGAAAAGGCCTGGTTTGGACTTAGACAAATACATCAGGTCAAAATTCTTGGTTAACACAAATTGACCATTTGCTTAACATCAATACTTCTTACTCAAAGGTGTTGATACTTTCATTCAATAATCAGCACCCTCACATGACCTGACCTCATTTTGGCCTTAACATTGACCTAATTTTGTACTAAGACCTATTCCGATTGGCCAATTAATCAATACTGACACTTGGGGCATCAGGATTTATTTAACCCAACATCGTGTTTTCTTCTTTTGTAGAAGCCTAGTATAGGCTCCTTCCCCTAGAGGAATTTTAAAATGATTCAATTAACCTCAAGTTTCATTATCAGCTTCCAAAATGTATTCACTTACTCTATGTTTTGTTGAAGTTATTTTGTTTATCGTTAACTGTTGTGTTATCATAAATGTGTTGAATTCTGTTGCAGATTATTGAAAGATGATTTATTAAGGGGAGATTTTCCAAACAATATGAAACTTGTACAGGTATGAACATGCAGAAAGTTCTGCTTTTGAGTTGTGTTTATATGAAAACCACAAAATGTTAGGTTGTTTAATTGTCAATAAAAAAGTGTGTCAAACATAGGGAAAACTAAGTTTTATTGTAATTTTAAAATAAAATATGTCTGGTTATGTAAGAATCAAAATAACTTTCCATTATTGTTGTTGCAAAATGTAAATAAACAGATGTTCTTGTTGTTTCCATTTTGATATGCTCACCTCATCAAATGATCATGGTTAAATTGAGATATGCAAATGAAGAACAACTGATTATTCTTGAGTTAAACCTGGTGTAATACTGTTGGTATTCTACTATTGAAAGACATATAGATTATACCCAAAAACGGTTTTTAAGATAATTTTAGAAAAAAAATGTTTGCAAATTCTAGAAATTCCCATCTTTGTGACTCTGAAGTTGGTGCGAATATTCATTTTCAGAACTTTCCCTACTCTTCCATTGATGTACAGAAAGTGCTCAAGAAAGCGGTGGAGATCTCAAGGTGATGAGCGCATCTTTTGTGTCCCTGGCCATCTAGCATCAAAGATCTTATGACAAATTTAACTTACTGCTCAATTTTTCGCTCTTATCAAATAGGCATTTATGATGAATATGTTCTTAAAATTTAGGGTACATGAAACATTGCATAGAACTCATTAGAATGACCTAAATCTACGGATGATAGAGGTCTGTGAGAAGCAATCAGTTCTAAAAAAATTGCATCATTACATAAATTTTTTGTACAATGTTAAATTAGAAGGGGCCCTGTTAAATATGCAATAAGTATAGCATATCCAGAATTAAAATTGTTAAATATATGGCTGACCTTTCTTCTATGCAAATTATATATCTCTACTAAGAATAGTAATTGATGAGAATTCTTGTCATATTTGAGATTTGCTACCTATTTGTGTAAATAGACTAAGTTTTAACCTAGAAAATATTCATAGTATTGCCGCCAGAATTGTTACCAAAAAAAAAACTACGTTTCCTGGTGACTTGTAACTCATTCAAACATTGTTATCAGTTTAGAAAACACCTTGACCTGTATTTAGCATTATTGATAAAAATGTGGCGTGTTCTGAGAAAACCGGGCAAAATGCTTGTGCGTAAAGTGTCATCCCAGATTAGCCTGTGCAGTCCGCACAGGCTAATCAGGGAAGACACTTTCCGCCTAAACTGGTTTTTCGCTAAGAAGAGACATCATTTAAACGAAAAATTCCATAAAAACCGAAATTGTCGTCCCTGATTAGCCTGTGCTGACTGCACAGGCTAATATGGGAAGACAATTTAGGCACAAGCATTTTGCCCAGTTTTCTCAGAACACGCCACAAATAGTGTTGTCAAACATAGGTTTTATCAGGCAAAATCTGATGAAGCTTCTAAGTATAATCAGGAGTCTTCAAATAGTGTTTCATCAATCAAAGCACTAAGAGAATCAACAATTACAAGTACATGTGTATGTTCAGTAATTAGAGTTCACTTCTGCATTATCTCCCTTTTTCAGATGATGTCTCTTGCAGTCTGTCTGTTGAAGGATGTGTGCGGATCATCGTCATGTTGTTAAAGCGAGTTATCAGAAAGATTGCTCATTCCGGGCCATTAGGCCCCTGTGAAACACAATCGAAACTATATTTATAGTGTATATCATTCCCATTTCTGTTGGGAAATTATCATATCAGATTATAATTATTATATTTTCCTTCTTTAAGATTTCCAATAATTATAAGGCATTGCATACTTTTTGCATTCTGTTACTGCTTATCGTGGTGAAACTGAAAATTCACAAAAAGCATTGCTAGCCAACGATTGAAGTCAAATTGAGTGTGCCAATTAAGAGAACTTTCTCAGTATTATGTATGCTGAGAATGTGTTGCTTTTTTCCTTAAAAAGACTTGAAAGATAAGTTTTATTATTTCATCATTCATCTAAAACTGAACAAGTATTTTTTTTAATTTATTTGCTATTTATTACAATGCACATATTTCTGTGTTTATTGTAACCAAAAGATGGAAATCTTAGCATTACATGAACTGTTTCAACTTATTGGCACTGAGAAACCAGTGTAAAAGTAACATACTTCAAAACCGTTCTGTTTTAACACTTTGCAGACATTCATTTTGGTATTCTTAAAATGAACAGTAACACATTTCATCCATTTTTGGTAATATTTAATAATGAAAAATAACACATTTCATCCATTTTTTGGTATTATGTAATATAGTTTTGTCTTTTTTTGTTATCCCTACTCCAGTTTTGATTTACACATATTAAGTCGTTAATTAAAATTGTCCATGTTAAATGCTATCAAAGAACTTTTGGGGCTATATTGGTGCAATACTTCTCCATAAAATGTAACAATGGAGGTAAATTATGTACAACAAAAATGTAAGGTCAATTCTGTGATGTTAAAACTACCTTGCATGAAACATGTTGCGAAAATGGACTTGTGTACACAATTTTATGTGAATCATTCCATTTCGTTGTAGGCATGTAAGTTTTTGCTGTTTTCCAAACAGAATGTTGGAAGACTTCATATAGCTCACAACATTAATTGAAACTTAGTATAAATTACATGCATGAATATGTCCTATACTATATTTATACTCAATTTTATGTGTGCATGTGTTTCAAAAGATAAATGACAACATAACAGTTGTATAGCAGGGTACTCGTTCATCTATTTAACCGGATTCAAGTACGACTACTGCATTCATCATCTGTACTTGATTGTTATTCATGCATTTATGTCAGCGTCAGATTAATGTTAAAGAGTTTTACCACAGTGATAACTGGCCAAACCAAGCTTTTATTGATATGTGGCTTTGTTACCCTTCAACATCCACTCTTCCATTTCTTGCCGCCATCATACAAGAATTGTTGTATTTAATTTTATATTGTTTTGTGTTTTTTTTGTTGATAGTCAAATGAAAGTTTATTTCGTTTGTACATTATATATTGTTTATACAATATTCTTCTTAACATGTCACTTCTTATGTACTTGAATACCAAACATATTTTTTTCGTCACAGGTCACTTCTTATGTACTTGAATACCAAACATATTTTTTTTGTCACAGGTCACTTCTTATGTACTTGAATACCAAATACATGTATGTTATAAATGTAATGTGTTTAGTGCAAAATACAACAGGTTTCATGCATTATCAGCATACTCTTAACCCTTTGCATGCTGGGAAATTTGTCGTCTGCTAAAATGTTGTCTGCTAAATTTGTAAAATTAGCATTTTCTTCGATTTTTTTTCAAAGAATACTATCAGAATAGCAAACAGTTTGGATCCTGATGAGACGCCACGTTCTGTGGCGTCTCATCTGGATCCAAACTGTTTGCAAAGGCCTTCAAAATCCGGTTCCAGCGCTCAAAGGGTTAAGAAATAATTCTTACCCAATACATGCTGATGTTTCTATAGACATTAATACAGAAATAGCCAATTAACAAAAGACAAAAGTAACAAATTCAAATTTTTTAAAATTTGTCAGGAAAAGTAACTAAAACTGGTCCACCTATGTAATAAAGAGAACAAATTTGCAATCTTCTAATAATATTTTCACCAATTTTCAAAGCAGAGAACAATATAAAATGTTATGTTTTTCTTCGAAATCATATTTTTTGTCACCGATTAAATTCTATAATCCACTAAAATGAATACAAAAGAATGTTCATGTCATAGATTGTTCTACAATTTGTATCTATTTGCATGTTGCAATAGGATAACACCTAAATCTTCAATGTAAGTGTATATGCAGTAATCAAAATTGCAAAAACACCCAAGCCCTGTGCTGGAAAATTTTAAACCAGGCTTGCTAAGATTCTCTCTTCTATACAGGTAGACTTATAGTATGTTCTTGGTAATAATATAAGAATTAAGGCTTGCTTAAACCAACTGTGAATTTCGATGGATGTTAATGTATATGCTTTATTATTTTGGTACTTTGTTCTTGGTTAATGTTCACACATTCAAATTGATTGAATGTGCTGTTTGCATTTTAAGTGACTTTTTAGTTTAACTCCAACAATCTATAGATACCGTGCTTTAACCTGGGCAAGTATTCACCAACAGATTCTTAGACTTGAAGTCTAAAAAGGATATTCTTGAATCTATAATGTTCATAACCCTTTGAGCGCTGGAACCGGATTTTGAAGGTTTTTGCAAACAGTTTGGATCCAGATGAGACGCCACAGAACGTGGCGTCTCATCAGGATCCAAACTGTTTGCTATTCTGATAGTATTCTTTGAAAAAAATCAAAGAAAATGCTAATTTTAGAAATTCAGCAGACAACATTTTAGCAGACGACAAATTACCCAGCATGCAAAGGGTTGAACTACTTGAGAGTAAAGTCTAGCGTGGCAGTTTAAGAACGCTGAGCACGTGCACGTACATGTAACATCCAATCATTCACTTTCCCTCCGATATTAAGTTGCTTGTTGAAAGTTGTTTCAGACAGCCATTCTTTTTTGGTTGAAACATTATATTATTTGTGTAGGACATTTTGTATTCCTACAGGTAGTTGAAATCTTTTATTTATGTTCTCTGTGGATTGTTTGTATTATCATTTAAGACGGTTACAGTTGTGCTTACTTGTTGTTTATTAAAACAACTTATTGCAAGTACTATTTACACAGCTGGTCATTATTAATGTGTATTCCACTTGAATGCATACATACATTATCTTGATTATATATCTAATCGCATGTATTATTTTTTTTTTCTATTTCAGATACATGTACCTTAATGGATCTTTTAAAACTTTAAACATCGATGCATTCGATAGTTTGTCGTTGAACTCCAAGTACGCAAATTGCGCGTAGCTAGGCCAGTAACATAAACTTGGAAATTGACCGCTATATAGCATTTACTTACTTTTGTCCTTTTCTTGAATGATAACAGTCTGTACTAAACTTGGGCATCAACCGTTATGTTGCATTAACCTACTATTATCCTTTTCTTGAATGATAACAGTCTGTACTAAACTTGGACATCAACCGTTATGTTGCATTAACTTACTATTATCCTTTTCTTGAATGATTAAACAGTCTGTAATAAACTTGGACATCAACCGTTATGTTGCATTAACTTTACTTTTGTCCTTTTCTTGAATGATAACAGTCTGTACTAAATTGACCGTTATGTTGCATTAACTTACTATTATCCTTTTCTTGAATGATAACAGTCTGTACTAAACTTGGACATCAACCGTTATGTTGCATTAACTTTACTTTTGTCCTTTTTTTGAATGATAACAGTCTGTACTAAA
>VMBQ01007699.1:0-21122 GCA_007657795.1 Dreissena rostriformis | reverse complement strand
AATTTTCTAAGTATAAAAAGGGCACATAATTCTGTCAAAATGCCAGTCAGAGTTACATAACTTTGCCTGCACAGTCCCCTTACGATAGTTAGTAAGTGTTGCAAGTATGAAAGCAATGGCTTTGATACTTTAGGAAAAAAGTGGACCTAAACACAAAACTTAACCAAAATTTCAATTTTCTAAGTATAAAAAGGGCACATAATTCTGTCAAAATGCCAGTCAGAGTTACATAACTTTGCCTGCACAGTCCCCTTACGATAGTTAGTAAGTGTTGCAAGTATGAAAGCAATGGCTTTGATACTTTAGGAAAAAAGTGGACCTAAACACAAAACTTAACCAAATTTTCAATTTTCTAAGTATAAAAAGGGCACATAATTCCGTCAAAATGCCAGTCAGAGTTACCTTACTTTTCCTGCACAGTCCCCTTACGATAGTTAGTAAGTGTTGCAAGTATGAAAGCAATAGCTTTGATACTTTAGGAAAAAAGTGGACCTAAACACAAAACTTAACCAAAATTTTCAATTTTCTAAGTATAAAAAGGGCACATAATTCTGTCAAAATGCAAGCCAGAATTATCTAACTTTGCCTGCCCAGTCCCCTCATGATAGTAAGTAAGTGTACCAAGTTTGAATGCAATAGCATTGATACTTTATGAGAAAAGTGTACCTAAACGCAAAACTTAACCGGACGCCGACGCCGACGCCGACGCCAACGCCGACGCCGACGCCGACGCCAAGGTCATGACAATAGCTCATAATTTTTTTTCAAAAAATAGATGAGCTAAAAATCAAATATAAACCTCAATGTCTAATATTAAAACCAAATTTGAGATCAAGAACTGTCAGTCATGTCAAATTTCATGTATTTCTTCATTATTCCTGCAGGTTTGTGCATTTTAGTATCCATGTGTTTTTCTTGAACAATTGAATTCGAAGCAAACAAGGCACATGTGACATTGTAATCTTTATTGCCGTCATACAACGACCTATGGCTACACGTACATATAGGCAAACAATTATATTATAATACAAAGAGTAAAGAATATAAGGAACGACCATGCTGATAGTTTTTGTAAAAACAAATGAATAACCACACATGAATAGGAATGAAATTGAAGAATAAAACGTTATCAGCCCTTAACAGGCAATCTATCATATCTCACAGTTTGTCACAAAATTAATTTTCAGACATACAGGGGCTCTTAAAGCTCTCTTTATCAACACAAGATCAAAATAAAAACAAAACTGTTTGAAAAAGATATAATAAGAATGGCGAAAAAAAAATTAACATTTAAAACATCCTGAACGAAAATGCAAAGAATTTCGCCATTACGAATGCACCAATAATAATTAAACAAACAAAATAAAGATAAATAAAATAGGGTAATACAAGGTTTTAAATTATAAACCTATATTCTTTGCATCATGATGCAACAAAAAACACAAATCGAAAACGAAAGCTGTAGATATAATCAATTAAATTGAGACAAAAACTTCATTAACTGAAAACAGAGTGGTAATAAAACAAGTAAACACAACACGAAAAATTTACACAAAACTTTCAACAGGACACTGTACATCATAATGCCTCACAAACAAAATCAATATTTGAAAAAGACGAATATCAATTCTTTCAGTGTGAATTTGTGCCACTTTTAAAAAAACAGTCGTTCTTAATTTCACTTTTTATGTTTGAACGACACGCTAAGTTTCCTGCCCTTATAGAAGTAGCCGTTCAGATTCTGAATGGCGTTATTTGCCTCCATAACGTGAACCATATCCACGAAGCCAAAGCCCTTGCAGACCTTGCGATCCGTATCCATCATCACCGTGCACTTCTGAACTGTCCCGAACGGAGAGAATAGGGCCCATAACTCACGGTCTTCTGCGTCCTCTCCAATATTGTGGACGAAGATTGAGAACGGGCCCGGACCCGTTGGAATATCGCTCCCCGAGCCAGCATAGCTTGGTTCTGGGCTCGTCATACCCGACTTGTACCCCCCACCGCCAGAAGTTGGGCTCGTGAAGCTGGATCCGAAACTAGACTGGTGTCCAAAAGTCGTATCGTCCCTGGCCATAGGATTGAAACGGAACCGGTTGGCCGTTTGGTTGCGAACTGGCCCGGCCTGGCTGTTGTGTGAAATGAATCCGTTTCCATGGTTGAGAATAGGGGGCGGAGCTACCAAGGGGGAAGCTGGGGTTACTTGCGGAAGAATTGGTTGAATGGGCATGTTCTTTCCAGATTTCTTCACACTGGAATCATCGGCGTACTTCACCACAAGGTAATTATTAGACCCCGGACACTTTTTGCCATGCATTTCACTGATAGCTTTGTCTGCCTCGCCCTTTGCATCAAACAACACAAAGCCGACGTTCTTCGACTGTCCAGTCTGAAGGTCTATCAGCACTTTACATGTGGAGATTTTACCAAAAGGCTCAAACAGTTTTTCCAACTCGCTTTCCGTGTACTCACTGGGAATGTTTTTCACGTAGATGTTATACCCCTTGGAAAGTTCATCGCTCTTGTTGGCGTGCTGAACGCGGATCCGTTTCCCGTACATTGGCAGATAGTCAAACACCTTGACAGCTCGTTCCGCATCATCGACCGACGCAAACTCTGCAAACCCAAAGCCGTAACTGAAACCGGTGGCCTTGTCACGGACGATTTTCGTCGACTTCAATGGACCGATGGTGAGGAACATGTTCTTGAACTCTTCATCCGTGAGGAACTGTGGCAGGTAGTTGATGATCAAATTGTTGGTGATTTCCTTCGTAGTCGTAGTCATCTTCAATCAGCTCGCTTCAACACAGGCCCTTATTGGAAAATGCAAAGAAACACAATAAACTGACGGTTGAAAGTTAAAAGAAATGTGTTGAAAGTAAAAAGAAAAAACAAATCGTCACTTTTTTAATCTATGGTTGAAAGTACATTTTAAAAAGAAATCTTTTTTTAATCTCAAAACGAAATGATTGCGCACAATTACTTACAATTTGTTGCATTTTTTCCAATACAATTTGACCTATTTTTAAATTTGGTTCCGAACACCTAGACATAAATCAAACCACGTTTCTGAACAGAAATATTTTTCTTAACACCGGTAATTTTAATACCATGTGTCCATTATAAAAAACAAAGATATACATTTTACAACAATCTCAAATTATTGGAAATAAAACTCACCTGGATTACTGTGGTTACTGACAAAAAATGAGTTTCAAGTTGTATAGACAAATTAATACTGTGGATTTTTGTTACAATTGTCTAAATAACATCATTTTATTATATAATTACAATGAATGAGAAAAACCCAATATTTGCAACATGTTGAATGCCTCATAAAAACGAGAATATAAATTGTATGCTATTTTGCTTGGGCATTTAATGTATTTATAAAGCCTAAAAGTGACATAAAAGTTTATTTTCACTTTGATTTAAAATAAAACTTTATTCTGGACAATTGATCAATTCTCTGTTAACATTCTGTTACATACAGATAACATGTACCAGTAAATTAAATTAATTATAATTATTAATAATTAATAGTAATAATTTAATTATTTGGTGAACCAAAACATCAGCTTTGTAAAGTACATGAACATTGTATGTCCAAAGTTTTGATGGTAAGCCAAGGGATATTCACACTTACATGTGGTTGTTTTGATAGTAAAATTCCACTTGGCAAATTTGAGGAGGTAATCTAAGTATATTAATTCAACAAACTTCTACAAATATTTTGTGTATCTACCATTAACTTTAGACAAAAATTGTTGTTTTTTTTTGTTTCAATACAAGAACAAAAACTGCCAGGAATCAATATAAAACCCACACTTGAACAATGAAAAAAAACGTTTAATATCCACGATATACCAAATGATAAAAAAGTTAATGTTTTCGTAAAAAGTATGTCAATCACAATGAATGAGAAAAATGTATACAGTTTCTGCATTTTTTATTGACAACGAACACTTGAATGATAGTATGCCAGAATAACCAATATGAAATGACGATGACACAAGACAGACAATTTACATCTAGTTACTCACACTTTTACCGTAAGTTTAGAATAATTATTGCAATATTAAATAGACCAGGTTTGTCTTCTACTATTATTACAGCAAAAGTGAAAACTGGGACAATCTCAAAGACACTCGTAAAACTTAATGGCTAGATTTGATGCTTCACATGACCCAAACCACCATACAGGCAAGTATTATCATATACATGTATATGAACTAATAAATCAATATTATTGTTCAATAGTATTGCCTTTCTTTTCGAATCTAAGCATACAGACTATTTTAGTAATATTTCAAAAGTTTGTCTAATACATGTATAGGTAAACCCAATGCAAACTAAAAAAGAAAACTCAAAAAACATATTGATACGATTGTTACACATATATACATGCAGAATTCACAGTTTATGAAGAACTTCAAGAAGTTCTATATCTGTCACCAGTTCGAGCAAAAATATAATGTAAAAGCCATTTAGTGCTTGACGATTCAATAATTTGGAGGAAATAAAAATTATTTATATTACGGGAAATCAAGAAATAAAGACAAAATACATTAACAGCAATGAGATAAAGGTTTTTAAAAAAACATGTTCACTACAGGTTTAAAAAAACACTGTTGAAAATAATCCAAAAATCATGAGAAAAAGCTGAAAAGAAAATGAAGTGTTTGTGTGTTACTATTTTATATAAAAAATATGTGAAAATAGTTATTTCTTTACCAATGCAAACCTTACCTAATGGAGGCATTTACATAAATTTCAGGCAAAAATGTACTTAAAATTCACAAGAAAGCTGATTTTCCATTTACAATACATCACTACAATGGTATGTTTTGTTAAGTATTTTAATGCTGAAAATGTACAAGAAAATTTACTGCAATTTCTTGTTAACAAAATTCAATTGATAAAGTGTAAAAACAATGGCTCAATTGATAACACTCATATATTGCCTGGAATCCTGAAAAATTAAAGTAAAACACCTAAGAAATAAAAGAATGATCAGTCTAACAATTTGTCACTTAACAAAACAATACAAATTGTCAATACAACAATATTCCAAAAGAACACCTTAAATTGTCAATCATTTACCCATCAATTGCAGCTGTTCTAGCTGCCCAATGGTCACATGAAATCGTGTGGGTAAGTTTCTACAGTTTCAAAATGAAAATGTCTGAAGTTAAGTACTACAACACTACAATGTGCGAACAGTTTCTTTGTGTTTTAATTTTCAAAATTTGGCTCATTTCTTATCACTCTTGATGGAGACCTGGAGGGGGGCAGTTTTGTAGTAGAACCCATTCAAATACTCAATCGCGTACTTGGCTTCGTCAAGCGTTGACATGGTAACGAAGCCAAACCCCTTACACTGATTCTTAGCATGATCCCACATGACATTGACCTTTTTCACCATACCATAGGGAGTAAAGAGATTCCAGAGATCTTCCTCAGTACAATCAACCCCAACATTGTACACAAACAAGATGGTCCCATCTGTCGAGGATGCGTCCCCAGCCCCGAACTGAGTGGCCCCAGCCCCGTACGGACTCCCCGCGTTTCTGGCCGCCCCCCTCCCTGGGGTTCCCATCCTTACACCCCCCATGCCCCTTTTAGGGGCCGCCCCAGCCGGAGTCGCGTAGCCCCCTTGGTAGCCTCCCGAGTAGGACCCATACCCATTCCCCATTGAAGGCGCCGTACCCATGGGATTGTACCTCATCCTGCTCCCCCCTGCTGGCCCCCTCATGGGTCCCCCAGAGAAGCCCCCACGTGACTGCATCCCATAACCACCATAGCCACCCATTTCCCCAGGGGGAGGTCGAACCTTCTTTGCGTTCTCATCTGCAAACTTGATTGAGATTGGCTGGGTGCCATTAGGGGGCACCTTGTTGTTTAACTCTTGCATGGCGTTTTCAGCCATGTTCTTGGACTCAAACAGGACAAAACCAACCCCCTTTGACATATTTGTGTTATGGTCAATTAGGATTCGTGTTTGGACAATAGTACCATACTGCGCGAAAAAATCCCTTAGATCATCCTCAGAGTAATGCTGAGGAACGTTACGGACATACAGGTTAGCTCCCTTTGTGTTCTCCCCAGGCGGACGAGCCAAGGCGACCTTGATCCGCTTATTTTGGATCTCACATCCATTCAAGGACATGATAGCATTCTGGGCTTCTTCTGCAGAAGAGTACTCGACGAACCCAAATCCGTAGCTGTAGCCGGTGTTCTTGTCTCGAATGATGCGACAGTTGACGACGTTGCCGATCGTTGCAAACAGCGTGTACATTTCATCGTCCGTGTACACTTGGGGCAGGTAGTTGATGATCAAGTTGGTCTTGTTCGGATTATCGTCGTACGACATGTTGATTTATGTCCCTTTTCGGAGCTATTTAGGAAAGAATAAATGCATGGTACAAGTATTGTAGGTGGAAACGAATAATTTTTCTCCCACATCAGAATGGGCTATCTTTAAAAGGAAGTTACTATCATTAATTTATGATGCTCTGTCGAAAGATAACCAAAAATAAGTCATAACAATTACAAACAAGAGCTTGTCAATAACATGAATATCACTCACAAACAGCTTTGTCAGGTATTTTCAAGGGCAAATAACTCTGGGATGTGTGGATCACTTGGGATGAAAATAGTGTCTGGCACATACATGTATACACTTCATGGGGATGACATATTTGAAGTTTCAATTTAATTGCATGGTAAATGTATTAGTTAACTTCAAAATTGTGTAACATCTTATTCTATTGTCGTGCCCAAGTTGAACAGCACATGACTTTCACTCAGGAATGTTTAGATCATTTGGCATTAAAAGTGTCTTACACATCTACACAGCATGGTTATGACATATAATAAGTTCCAATTCAACCCCTTTAGAAATGTGAAAGAAGTTTGCGTCTCAAACTTTTAACCTTTTTCGCGGACAAACTGCAAAACGACAGAGTGACTCCAATATACATCCTGCCTATGGGGGTATCATAAAGGAACTACAGGTAAATTATCTTCTGTGTTATCTAACCTAAAGCAGTGATCTAAATAATATGCAAGCCCTGCACTGAGAAGTATTAAATAAGGGCTTTCTCTGATTCACATAACTGCATAGGCTGGCTTTAAGTATGTTGTTGCTCTCATGCAATTTAAGCAAAGAATTGGATTTGCTTAGTCCAACTGCCTATTTTTAATGACTAAACAGGTTTTTACCATTTTTTCTGCTCTACTTACGTTGACATTACAGGGTTACCACTGATTCCCTTTCGCCCTGACCAGAATGTGTTTTTTTTTACTCCATATAGATTAAAAAATACCTGGTATATTAAGACCAAAGTGTTGATATTCAACATAGTAAAACAAATTATCCAATTAAAGCAATTTTTCTGACACCAGTGACCACCATGGGGCAAGTTAAATAAGAAAGAAGGTTCTCAAAAGTTTTGCTAGTAAATTAACTTTGGCAAGTCCGATAGCCAAATCAAGATAGGACATAAAGCATCATACTCTCATGATCTCAATGCATGTTCATTCGCCACTACCAGTGTGTTAATCTTGGTTCATTTATTACCATAGATGTCCCTTTGCATTCGAAGGTGTAGACACATACATACATATTTATATAATACATAATTATATACCTTATATATTTCAACAAAATAAATACATAACATACAAATAGTTGTAACAAGAAAATTCGTTGAATGGATATCCCCCGCCAAATAAATTGTGTTTATGGATGGGTGCAAATTCCTTGATGTACAGTATAATCTATAAAAAAAAAAATAAGNGTTATCATCCCGAAACCATTTTACTGCTTCAGGTCACTGAGACCTTGACCTTTGACCTTGTGACCTGAAAATTAATAGGGGTCATCTGCCGGTCATGACCAATGTCCCTATGAAGTTTTGTGATCCCAGGCCTATGCGTTCTTGAGATATCATCCGGAAACCATTTTACTGCTTCAGGTCACTGTGACTTTGACCTTTGACATACATGTAGTGACCTAAAAATCAATAGGGGTCATCTGCCGGTCATGACAAATGTCCCTATGAAGTTTCGTGATCCCAGGCCTAAGCGTTCTAGAGTTATCATCTGGAAACCATGTGGTGGACGGACGGACTGACGGACGGACCGACGGACGGACCGACATGTGCAAAACAATATACATCCTCTTCTTGGAAGAGGGGCATAAATATAATGACATTATAAGTAAATAACAGTTATACATAGCATACAAACTCATATATACATAATACATTTGCATGAAATAAATGTTAATACTATAAAATTTAAATGCATACATATACATAATTTTTTATGTGAATATCTCATTTGTATTTTAACCAGGTCAATTGAATTGGAAATATTACAATACTGTATATGAATAAAAATATGAGAACCAACAAAGAAAATAAACATATGGTAAACGGCTAAATTATAAAGATAAATATATATTTGAATGACCTGCTAATTTTTAACATTTCATTGGGAAAAAGGACATTGTTGTTTCATGAAGGGTGGGGGAGGGGCAGCACTATTTATACTTAAGTAAATAATAATAATTACACATAAGGGACCCTGAAGTCTGATGCTGGTAATAAAGACAATCTGAAACTTGGATCCTAGAATTGAGTTCCCAAGCAACAAAATTTAAAGTATTAGATATAAAAAGTGTTATTCAATTAAAGGAACTTGTTCACAGATTGATGTATTCTTGAAAAATTTCATCATATGTTTTTAATAACGAAACTTTAATTTTTGGAATAATCTCAAATTATTAAAATATCATATATATATATATATTATTTCATTTGTTTTAATTGAGTGTATACTTTCAAAAAAGTGTCTTTTTGAAATCTGAATACAATTATTTTAGTTTCTATTTTCATCTGTGGACAGGCCCCATAAATGATAATCCAAGGCTTTAAGCGGGTCCTACAGTTTGAGAAAATACTTCATGATAATTTAATTTAACTACCTAACACAAACTGTGATAAAAAAATAAAACTTTACCTGCAAACGTGTAGATAAAAAATGCAGAAACGGTGGGAAAAAACTGGCTTCACAATTCTATGAAAAAAAAGGTTAAGAGAAACATATTAAGACAATAAAAAAACATGACAGAAAAGAATTGGTAACGCAAGCAAGCAATATATACTACGATACAATACTTAACTCGTGTTACCAATAAGTCATATGGTCGAAATGGCATGCACTATATTTACTTTACATTAATGAATTATATTGAAGTTTGTCAAAACACTTTCCAGACATTAAGGCAATAATCATCAACTCTTACAGTAAGTAATTATCCCATTTAAACAGAGTTTAAAATTTGTATCAAGATATCAAATCACATTTTATCAAGAAATCAGTAACCATGGAAACATGATATCAACTTATGATAAGTTATTGGCATAAGTACTTGACCAATCAGTTCCATTAAGCTCAAATTTAAATGCCAAATAAATGTAATAAAATTGCAAACATTTTTTACAGTCGCAGAAATTCAGCTGATGATTTTATTGGTTTTTTAACAGAAGTTGTTGAAAATCACATTTTATTGTTCAATTTATTTATTTCAACTGGTCAAATGAAAAATGTTTGCGCTCCAAAATTTTGCTGATTTCAATGACTGATTTGTATTTTTAAACATATGTAACAAGTAAGTGATAAAAAAAGGTTTTTACCTGTGAAAAACTGTAATGGTGTCTTAGGAAAAAACTGGGTTCAGCCAAAAAACTTCACAGCAAAAAAATTGGATGGGTCAACTAGAAAAAAATGAAGAAAAAAATGTTTGAAAAAGCAGAAATGCAAAAAACACAATGTGACAAAAAACTATTACTGGACAAAGCTCGTCTGACCTGAAAAAAAGTAAAAAAAAATAATGCCAACTTTCCAGTCAGTAAAATAAAACAATTTTTTCATAACTCTATGAATTCAAAATGGCTTAACATTCACAAAATCAAATGTGCTAATGACTCTAACCATTTTTATTTGTTATTGCATGACCTCTTATAATTTCTAGCAATTTCAAACTTTTATTTTCAAAACATGCGAGCTCAAATTTTAATGACTGGAATATATACTGTGCAAAATGCATAAAAAATGGTGGTTGAACTTGGCTCCAAAGAGTTCCCACACAAACAAACTGAAAAAAAAGATGGAGTTATATCAAAATCGATAAAAAATATTTTTATATATATATATACCATTTGTAAAAAACTGCACTACATCTGATCAATCAGTATGTGTTTCAATTATTCAATTCTATTGGCTGGTACTTATTTTAAAGAATATGCTTTTCGCCAGTCACAGTGGAAGGTGAAGTGTCTTTTCACTTCATTAATTACATGTTAAGAGAGGCTATTATAATTGTAATTATTATATGGTGATTTGCCTTGTTTATTCCGCGGTCGGCGACATATGCCGCAAAAACAGGGCCTTGATTTTCACTTTTATTGTGGCAGTGACCTTGACCCGAATTTCAGTAGGGGTCATCTACTGTCAAAGGCCAATTCACATGTCAAGTATCAAGTCAATCGGTCAATTGGTTGACGAGTGATTGATCGGAAACGATTTTCACACTTAATGTGACAGTGACCTTGACCTTTGACCTAAAAAACCCAATTTCAATAGGGGTCATCTACTGTCCAAAGCCAATGCACATGTGAAGTATCAAGTCAATTGCTCAATTGGTTAAAGAATTATTGATCGGAAAAGATTTTCACACTTTTTGTGACAGCAGCGCTCTCACACTACTTTGGGGGAATGGGTCCGCAGCCCTGAGGAGGGGGAATTTTCGCAGCGTTTCCCTTTTTGGGTTTTTTTTTTACTTACTTTCTCATTATAACATTTGTAGTTGTTTGCACTATATTCATTGCTTTTTTCATAATTTAGTATGTTCGAAAAGATTAAATTGAAATAGAATTGAGATATAATAATCATGAGACACATCTTTCTTTTTAAAATTAATAAAAAAATATACTTTCAGGTGGGGGACTTCCGCCTAAATTCGGCGGCAGATTTGATAGATTGAAGGCCCTGGACAGTGACCTTGACCTTTGACTTAGTGACCACAATTTCAATAGGGGTCATCTACTGTCCAAGGCCAATGCACATGTGAAGTATCAAGCCAATTGGTCAATTCGTTGACAAGTTATTGATTTGAAATGATTTTCACACTTATTGTGACAGTGCCCTTGCCCTATAACCTAGTGACCCCAATTTCAATAGAGGTCATCTACTATCAAAGGCCAATGCACATGTGAAGTATCAAGCTAATTGGTCAATCTGTTCAAAAGTTATTGATCAGAAACGAACTGGTCTACCGACAGACACACAGACCAACCTTCGTCCAGCAAAACAATATACCCCCTCTTCTTCGAAGGGGGGCATAAAAAGGCTCTCATCTTCATTCTTGCTCCATAGGAAAAAGTGGTTCTTTTTTATCTTTTAATTGAATGGTAATTTTGCAATTTCTTTTATGAGAATGTCAAAAGTATGTCGTACTATATTTAATTTTTCAAGCTTTGCAGTTGAAATTTTTGCAGTCTAAATGCCAGAGCTCACATGTACAAAATTAGACTCAAATAACAATTGCTGGAAACTTTTGAGCATTTATTTCCAATTGAGAAAGATATGAGATTAAGTCTTAGATAAATGTTTGTAGTTGTTTGACCTGGTATTTTCAGTTCCATTGTAGACCAAGTCAGTAGGGGTGGTTACATGTACATGCAAATCCACTTGCCCAACACCATCAACAAATGAACTGTTGCCAGAATTTTCTACATCCACCACAGGGATAACGTTTCATCACGCAATTTATTAATTTTTAAATGTCCAATGTTTGCCATCAATTACCACTCAATTTTACTTCAGTTTTTATTAAAAGCACACACCGATCATTTATATGTTATAACAAACGCACAAGATTTATTTTGGGTGACTTGGCCTTTATGATTTAGAGCTAAGAATAACATACTATGTGTCGGATAAGAACATTCATTATGTTTTATTTTCATTCAAAATCAGGGCCGGTAAACGGACCCATTCCCAATGGGAAAAGGTATACATTTTTCCCAAATGGGACCTACAAATTCCCAATTGAAGGTTTCCATTTTTTTTTATATAGATTTCTACACTAAGTTCATCTCCCATCCAGCTCTATAAGTAAATATAATACTGAAAACACTTAATTTTCAATTTTGAAGCATTTGTAAGCAAAAGAACAACAACACTAATTTTTCAATTTTGGTCAAAATGCCGTGATTTTTCCCAATCCAAAGGGACCCGGCCCCATTCCAAACATGGTGGAAAAAAAACACTGCAAGATTTCATTATGATTTTGAAACTTGAATCGTCAGACAGGGCTTGTTCAACTTCATTAGAAACATCAGGTCTCTATGTGCCAATTGTAAGCAGTTTTAAAAAGGCAACCCATATCTTAATAACACTCATCTATTAATTGTCTGTTCTTAAAGAAGAACAGCACACATACATGTACATGCACACATATATGACAATACAACAATTATGGTATTTATATAAATTTCAAATTCCATGATTGTTTACATAAAATTCTTCTATCTTAGCCAAATATTTCTGCATTAAGTAAAGAAATTGTGCCGTTGAACTTGAAATAGTGAGAAATGTAAAACTTTTCATTATGAAACAAGTGATGCGTTTGTGTCCCCCTTTGAGCGATTTTGACCAATATATTTGACCTTTGACCTTGATGGATGACCTTGACCTTTCACCACCAGGGTTTTTTTTCCTTCTGAAAGACCCGCAAAATTTCGGCCCTTTCCCCTAGATTTTTTTTCCCTCAGATAGAAATTTTTCCCCCAAAAAATGATTTTCCCCTAAAAAAAATTTGTTTAAACCTTTAAATACATAAGTTAACCTGATCCAGTGTAGAAAATAGAAAATATTGCATAATTAAATTATCTGTTGCCTTAAATTTGTTTTAAAAACAGTAAAATATGTTACAGTGATTATTTAAGACTTTCCTTATTTTCCCAAAAATCTGTCGTTTCGCGTGATTTTTTCCCCCAAAATCTGGCTTTTCACGCGATTTTTTCCCCCTCAAAAAAGGCCAGGCCCTTTTCCCCAAAATCAGATAAAAAACCCTGACCACTCAAAATGTGCAGCTCCATGAGATACACATGCATGCCAAATATCAAGNCATAAAAATGGCCAGATTTGAAACACAAAATGTCACATTACAAAGTCCTGCCTGGGCAGTGGACAAATATTTATCAAACAATGTATATTTATTGTCAGACTTGTCTGTCTGGTAGGTTTTGTGTTGTTTGAAATTCAAGTCTGCTCGACCTTCAAATCTATATCCGCTCTACTATGAGAATTATTTTACATTATTATTAAACTGATAACAAACTTGTGCCTGGTAAAAGGACATAAACATTATTCATTAACAACTGTCCTAGCATAACAAGTTTAATGTCAAAAGCACATGGTGGAAGTCTGTTTAAGTTTTAAACCGAACTTGCAGCGGTCTACCACGATACATTGTTCCATCTAGAGCCTGAATTGCTCTTTCCGCAGACTTTTTATTGTCGAATGTGAGAAAAGCAAAGCCTTTACAACGCTGTGTGGCTGCGTCTCTTGCTATGTCTATTTTGTTCAAACCACCGAATGGAGCAAAAATATTGTACAGCTCATGTTCATTTATAAACTCTCCAACATTGTACACGAAAACGCTGACACTGCCTTGACCCATGGATGCAATATGTGTGGGGATGGACTGTCCCATCTTTGGATGGGGGCCATGAGATCCAGGCCAACCACCTTGTGGATATGGCGCGGCCTGTGCCCTCACAAATTTCACCGGAGCACCCAGCCCTTTTGCCTCGTCAAACGTAATTTCAAGCGCTTTCTGTGCACCCTCTGGTGTGAAACCGTTCAAGCCTGTAACAGCCTTCTGTGCGTCAACCCATTTGTCGAAAAACACATAGGCAACAGTTTTGGATTTATTAGTTACACTGTCGCGAACAAGTCTCGTTTGCACAATTTTTCCGTATTTCGAAAACAAAGCAGTTATATCTTCTTCTGTGAATTTGAAAGGCAGTTTTTTAACATACAGTTTAGTGGCGTTTTTCAAGGAATCGTTTATTGGTTCCGAATAGGAAACTCGCAGCTTACTTCTTCCCAACTGGAGTCCATCAATTTCTTCAATTGCTTTAG
Organism: Dreissena rostriformis; assembly: GCA_007657795.1. Classification (NCBI taxonomy): domain Eukaryota; kingdom Metazoa; phylum Mollusca; class Bivalvia; order Myida; family Dreissenidae; genus Dreissena; species Dreissena rostriformis. The sequence goes on along the minus strand of VMBQ01007699.1, from coordinate 6,902 downwards.
CAGCGTCTAGAGCTCTCAGGTAAACCACAAATCCATATCCAAGACTCTGACCGGTGGTCTTGTGCGTTGCAATGTGGACGCTGGCGAGCTTTCCATACCGCGAAAACATGCTGGTAAAATCATCCTCTGTAAAGGAGTTCGGCAGGTTGTTGACTATAAGTTTTGAGCCCCCGGTTGAACCTTTTGCGGCCATTACAAAGGAGTTACACTTACCAAATTCAGCTTCCCTGTAAACAAACAGTACAGATAAATATGGGGTGAGAATAATTATTTTAATTGTTGGATCATTATACGGATGAATGCGAAAATGAACGTGTGCAAGTCAGAACAATGATCAATACATATAGTTTAGGAACATTAAAATGCAAGTAAACCCCTTTGATAACAAACAAAAACAAGTATCTTTGAAAACGGTGGATGCTCTCCTTATGAAGACGCTTTGAGAAACTGTAACCAAAGTGTGACCTTGAGAAAATCTATTATAAGCCTCGGTGACCTTGACCCCAGTGACCACAAACCTCATCAAAAGGTAGAGGTGCATGCAAGGTACCTACATGCCAAATATGTAAGAGATCAGTAAAATATTGAAGGCGCTATTAGAAACTGTAACAAAAGTGTGACAGAAAGTGTGACGGAAGGAAGGAAGTAAGGAAGGACAAACAGGCAACTAAATGCTCCACCGAAAATTTTCAGGGAGCATAAAAATATTCTACGTTTCTGGACACAATATAAGTTGTTTATCCACTTCAATAACAGTCATGTATCCTAAAATTACGCTACCCACAAAAATTGAACAATCATTAAAGAAAACTCTACAAAGAATTACATCGTTATATTATTGCAGATGCTATGCAGAAATATGGTGAAGATATTTTGACACAGATAAAATGTTTCAGAACATAGAATAAATACTCTTCATTCATGATTATCTTCAATGAAACACTTAAACTATCAAGCCCAAAATAAAATATATCAACCTTTAAGACCAATCGTCTTTGAACACTTGAAAGCCATTTAAATCAATGCTACATTTGTATCTGGACCTAGAGATTTCAAAATTATGCTTTTGTTTATTGGTGTTTAGGCATGCAATTGCTTAATATGGAAAATGTATACCAAACATAATTGAAGAGAAAAAACTTCCAATAGTTACCTTCAAAAGGCATTCCTTTTTGGTTACACAATGGAAAATCATCTTTGCAAAAAAATGTACAAAAAAATAAATACATTTAGCTTGTAATAAGTTTATTGTTTCATAATATGCAATACAATAATTGAAGAAAAACAATAATACATAGTGTGATAAATAAGAATCAAAATAATTATGTATATAAATTGTATATATATTTATTATTACCAATATGCTAGGTTTATACATTGATATATAAGATATAAAAAAAACATATCCAATCAATACATTATATGTCAATAATATGACTTGGTTACTGCTTTTTTTGGATAAAAGAAGTAAGTTTTAATTCATTCCAAAATTGTAACAATATTCTCATAAACATGTGTTTTGTTGAAAGAGTGCATATGCACACCTAAAATTGAACAAGCAAGATGAAGCACAAGGAAGAGTATCATTTTTTACATCATATACTTTTATACTAACAAGGGATATGACAGACAATACATTTCTTAGCAAAGGATTTAGAACAAACCGGATTCGGAATTTGGCCTGTAGATACAGTCTGCAAAACTAACTTTTTTGTCTTCATAGACAATGTGGCTATGAAACTTTGAAAATGTAGAAGCCAGAGGAAATTTTTCATAGCCAGAAAAAAATTGAATTAATTTATAGTGAGATTATCATGAAAGGACATGGACAGAACTAGACGTCGGAGCTTTCAGTTTAAACATTGTTGACCTTAGCAGAACAATAAAAGTGTAATTCTCGACAGCAAGTAGTTACCAGTAAAAATACAAAGCCGGTGCTCACGGGTTTCGATCTTAATCATATGAATAATAAACACTGTTACGGTTATTTCGTAATTTCAAAGCTATTAAAAACACACATTCAACCGCTTTACTAAATTTATAAAAACCCTTGCTCTATTATTTCAATTATCGGTGTAGAATGCAAGTTCAGTTTACCAAAAGTATAATTGAGACATTTTAAATACGCGAGCCGGACTGTACACTATCTATAACATCTAAGGGAGATCACTAATGATAGAAACTAAGGGAAGTAACCAAGCTGTGTCATTGTAAGAATAAACGCCTGAAATGCGTAAATTGATCATTTATTGGTTTATTTTCTCAGATTTATTTTCCATCTCAATTCAGGCGATCTATATTCAATTTTTCTATCGCCAGAGCAGAGATTTCATCGCATTGGCAATCAGGCGATGGGTTAATTTTGCAGACTGTAAATAAGCATTTAGATGTGTTTTCCTGTGGTGTTACAAAACCTTCCATTGATTTATCTTTAAAAAAATCTCCAAATTGTTTTCTGGCTTCAAGGGATCTGCATTAAAGCTGGGTTCTTGAGCAGGTCCATTGTCTTAAATGAAGCTTGCAGTGTGGAAAAAGTCATGCAATCGTAACTATCATGACTGTATAACAGATTTTAAACACTGTGAATTATGCACATCTTGCAACCCTAAAACCCTATAAATTATGCACTCTATTTTAGTGAAAGGTACCGTACAAACCACAGGTTATGCTTGCTGAATGCTTGATGAGCATAAACCTAAGCACTTTTTCATTGTTTAATGACCAACTGACTCAGTGAAGTGTTCTCAACATGTCATACGACATATAACTTGCCCCTCCTGCAAACAATAAGCCTGACAGAACAGGGCAGGTGAAATGTTATTTATAGAAAATGAAATTTATTAAAAAAATATCTGCATTGTGAGACATATACATTACAAAATAACTGACCACGTATACTGTTTCACAAGGTAAATATGTTCCTCTATTGTTTTGCTAATCTGCTTTAATTTTGGCCCTGAGGGTGATCTTTTACCGTTGTGGTTACATGAAAATCATCCACTACTGAGCTACAGTGCATTTGACATTTGCTAGCAGATTTCTAGCTACAAAAACAACAATAACAGCATGGATTTTCCTAGTTATTTTCATAGATTTTCTGGGGAAAAGGAAAGAACTAGCTGTAGCCGTGATTGTAGTATTCCTTTTTTGGGTTTATAGTCAAAACGGCCCCTAGCCAAAATGACCAAAAATTTGGTCAAAACGGCCCCATAATTGGTCAAAACGGCCCCACTTTGGTCAAAACGCCCCATTCGAAAATCAGAAGGGGGAGAGAAGAAAAAAATTATATATTAAATGTACTTCTGTTATTTTCTGTATCTTAGAATGATTTATTTTGATAAATTCGTTATTTGGACAGTTAAATCTGTAATTACAACTTTAAAGGATTTAGTTTATTTTACACACGAACACTTTGGTCTAAACGGCCCCAAAGTCAGTTTAAAAGTTGGTCTGGTCAAATAGCAATAGCATATAAGTGTATCGAGTGTGCGTTAACAGTTCGACCGCGACAACAAGAAATTTATTGTGACTCATGTGAAAGATGATTTTATTCTGTTAATTTGAATTATTATTAAGACTTATATCAAACTAGTTTACCCCAATTCAGTAGACTTTTTGCATGAAAAAAATTTCAATCCTGAATTTATTTTCCCAATTTCTTGAAAACGCCGATAAAATTCCCTATTCCAAAGCCATGGGCTATCTTCCCAAAAAGTGGAAAAAAAAACACCTGCTGTATGTTATTGAATATTGTTTTATATATTTAGGAGGTTCCGGATACGTCTGTTCGCTTATCATTGCCCTTTGTGCAACCGTCAATCAACGTAGAAACATCTCTGCTTGATCCTCCAGAACCAAGAGACCATGTTGAAGATGCAGTTCTTAGTAACCTTCACGTTGATCACAGAAGGGTAAATTTTAAGACCTCTTCGAAAACACACAATGATATGCATAATTATGTTGTAAAGGTATGTGTCTGTAACAAATTCAAATTCATAAAACTTCAAACTAATTGATAATTGTTCATAACGCAGGCCTTTTTCTGTCTATTTGGGGAAAAAGTACNTGTTTATTATTCACACTGCGCTAAAATTAGTCCTAACAACCGGTGTCGTGGTAAAAAAATCCCTGCACCTGCATTTTCAAGTAAGAAATGTGAAAAATCGAGTGTTGACACATCAATTTTTTAGAGCGTAACAAATACGATGATAAAAAATCACGATAAAACATATTAGTTACTGATTTATTGCATTTTTTCAATAAATTGCAGGGCAAGTACATATTTCAGCAGGGCAAGTGAAAATTCTTAGCTACTCGCCCTGCAGGGCAAGTTGCTGAAACAAAATTTGTCGACCCCTGTATGGTCCACAAATCTGGGCCGTATGGTCCACAAATATGGGCCGTATAGTCTGGTCCGTATGGTCCCTAATTCGTTTTGACTAGCTTCCCTTGTTTGTACAACAGTAAATAATAGAAGAAAACATTTTACTTCCTTTACATTACATACACGTGTTATTTCTAACGTTTAACTATCATAATTATTTTATATATTCTTATTAAAATTGTATGCGAGGGGTAATGCGAGTGTTGATCTTGAACAAAAAAACAAGCATGAGCTTTGTTAACAAAAAGGCAGTTGTAGAGATTCCCCACCCACTATCAGCAACGTTTGGAGTGTTGAACACATGTGCATGTACTATTCGAAAACAAATGACACCTGTCGTATACAATTGTCTGTACCCATACTTTTAAGAAAACATGATGCACAGTTCCCTTACCGTGAAAGTTGGCGTTATTTTGTGAATATGAAAACTATCGATTGCACGCCGCTTCGGCAGAAATTTGATCGTGACGTCACTAATTTACATAAACGATTATCGTTATCGTTGTCATCTATTTACAATCGTTGTCGACAAAAAAATCTGGGCCCATGTTCACAAACTTCCATAAAAATGTCAGTACATTTTGAGAATTTTAAATCATCATATTCAAAATGTATTCGGCTCTTTTACATCATGGTTTGCGTGTGTATTTTGAAGCTTATGAGGTCTTTCCTCTCCTCAGACTGCATTTTGTGTGGACCCGAAGTGTATCCCAGCACTATTATTGATTTAACTTACTAGACTCAATAACGTTGTGACGAATTATTTTGAATTATAGCTGCAATTTCAAGCTATATAGTTATTTCTTAAAGATTTTCAATTTTGGTGTGGAGCTGTGTTGTGGTAATTTCGGTTAACGCCCAATTAGACTATTAGACTTAATTCCTGTAGAAGTAGGATAGGGGCTTCCCTGCACAATCCGTGTGGAAAGCGCTAGGAGCTTTGGACATCAAAGGCAGGGCTAGGCAAAGCTCCGTACGGGCTCTTGGTTAGGCGGCAGAGAGGGCGTCAAGTTGGCTCTGGCTACGACGCAATGAAACAACATGGAAGCCATCACAAACGAGCAGTGCTTGATCACCACTGCTGCCCCGCCATCAAGAGGGTGTTCCGAGATTATGGGCGAAACACCTGATGAGTGATGGGAACTCGGCTGAAGACGTCTGTGTAACGCAGTAACCACTGTATCAGTCAACAATCAGCTTAATCTCCATATTCCGCAATCTCATCAGTACTCCCCGAAAAAATAGTAATTAAAGTAATGAAGAAAATAAAAAAGTCTTTTGCCGCCGCGACCGCCTCTTTCACCGAAATTCCCAAATTAAAACGCGCAACTTTCCGAGCCGAATAACTTTCCATTGACTCCGAGTCCTTCACACCAACTTTAACAGCGACAAAAATCTCTAATGACGCTCCAATAACCCCGGTCTCTCCTCCTGCATCCGCGAGCCATCGATCTAATAGCCCCAGCCACTTGTCTAAACTAAACAACTGAGAAGCGACTCCCAAGCAGGTTACGCCCCCAACGGAGAGCCATCCTGTTCCCAGAAACATGGACCTGTCCAGGCAATTTGGCTTACCCTTTGCCAAAGCACTGTCGCGGTAATTTTCCCGCGAGAGAACGCTAGGGCAATTGGGGAAGCCTTTATAAAATTCCTTGGTACCGAGAGATAGAGTGAGACACATAAAGGAACTTAATTCCGGCATACTCATTAAAATCAGAAAAAAAACGCCCTTAACAAAGCTAACAATTTCTCGTTCGGTAACTTCGACTTTAAATTAATTGCGCAACTTAAATTAGCAAGTTTAAGGGTGTCGTATGCGTCCCAAAAAACGCGGATATAGGCANAAAAAAAAAAAAAAAAAAAAAAAAATTTTTTTAGGGGGATTTTTTTTTTAAAGAATTGGGGAAAAAATATGCATATTTGGCATGGGGAATGGGTCCGACTATCAAACCCGTGAGATAGGCAGAAAAAGGCCTGTAACGTTAGGTCATTTTAAATCTAGGCAAACGTCTTTATTTTACGTTGATATTAAAACAAATCGGGTAAATAACTAATTCATTACAATTCGTAACTTGTGTTATAAAATGATCATAAGTTGACAAAATTGACGTCTCTTTCACACTTGTGGTCGGTATATTTCACGAGTAATATATCTGTGTGTAAGAAGTGTGAAATGTGTTATAATGTTTGTCACAACACGTGTAAAAGGTGTTGTATACCGCGCAGAATAATTAATTGCATTTCAAGATTCAATTAAAGGTTATCTTGTAATTAATCAGTTTTACTTTTATAATCATGTTTAACACGTAAAATCAATATAAATATGCAATAGTGCTCATTGTGTCCATGAATAAAAAATAAATAAATAAATAAATATGAAAATTAGGTGTTTAGTTTAGACTGATGATGATCTAATTTTTAAGTCATTTTAAAACGATTTTAAAAACTTTCTTTCACTTTGATTACTGTCTGCAGCTGATTCAGGGCTCCCGCTGCCATTCGCAATTGTCGCCAAATG
>VMBQ01007698.1:0-44363 GCA_007657795.1 Dreissena rostriformis | reverse complement strand
GGGTTGGTGGTTATGGTGTTGGTGATGATGGTGGTGGTGAAGGTGGTGGTTAAGGTGATGGTTGTGGTGGTGATGGTGATGATGGTGTTTGTAATGATCAACGGGAGATCAACCTGCACTAGATCTCTTCCGGGGGGTAGTTTTTGATTATCCGAAATGGTTCCTTAAAAGTTCATACCCACTCGCCGTTGATATAGCGCACAATGTGCTAAATATGCTGTACGTACGCCCCCCCCCCTGACGCCGACCAAAATTAAGACCCAGGGAAGAAACTATGTCAGCCCGACAAGCAGCGGACGGGAGATCAGCATGCACTAGGTCGCTTATATGGGATAACACGTTTTTTTCCGATACGGGCCTAAAAGGTGCATATCCACTCGCCGTATATATAGCGCGTAACACGCTTAATAGGCTGTATGTACGTCCCCCTGAAGCCTACCCTTAATAAAACCCCTGGTCGAAACTAGGTCAGCCCGACAGGCAGCCAACTGGAGATCAGCGTGCACTAGGTCACTTCCGGTGATAACTCTTGTGTGTCCGAAAGNTGACGTTGACCCTTATTCAAAACCCGAGCCGAAACTAGGTCAGCCCGACACTCAGCCGGCGGGAGATATGCTTGCAATAGGTCGCTACCGGGGGATAACTCTTGTGTGTTTCAAGGGGCCATTAAAAGTGCATACCCACTCGCCTTGGATAAAGAGCATAATACAATAAATAGGCTGCATGAACGTCCCTCTGACGCCGACCCTAATTAAACTCCCAAGCCGAAATAGGTCAGTCCGATAGGCAGCTGACGGGAGCGCGCACTAGGTCGATTCCGGGGGATAACTATTGTTTTTCAGAAAGGGGCCCTTAAAGGTACATACCCACTCGCCGTCGATATATCGCATACTACGATAAAAAGGCTGTATGAACGTGTCCCTGACGCCGACCCTTATTAAAACCCCGTCCGAAACTAGCTCAGCCCGACACGCAGCCGACGGGAGATATGCTTGCAATAGGTAGCTACCGGGGGATAACTCTTGTTTGTTCGAAAAGGGCATATAAAGGTGCATACCCACGTGTCGTCGATATATCGCACAATACTCTAAATAGGCTTCATGTACGTCCCTCTGATGCCGACCATAATTAAAATCCCGAGCCGAAAGTAGGTAATCACGACATGCAGCCGCCGGGAGATCAGCATGCACCAAGTCGCTTCCTCTTGTTTTTCCGAAAGGGGCCCTTTTAGTTGCATATCCATTTGCCGTAGATATTGCTTATACTACGCTAAATAGGCTTGATGGACGTCCCCCTGGCGCCAACCCTAACTAAAACCCTGGGCCGAAACTGGGTCAGCCCGACAGGCAGCCGACGGTAGATCAGCGTGCGCTATGTCACTTCCTTTGGATAACTCTTGTTTGTTGAAAGGGGCACTTAACGGTGCATACAAACTCGTTGTGCAAATAATGCAAATGCCTTGTTAAATAGGCTAAAACTTAATAATATGATGAATGGTTCAACCTAGTCAATAAGATTGCTAAAAAGCTAAATAGACCGCATAGGCTGAATAGGTTTCTAAATAGCCTAAACAGGATTTTTGTTTCAACCTATTTAATACACTTGTTGAAAAGCTGCTTGATACGCTTGATATGCTAAATAGGATGTATTTTATAATAGACATGTGCTTAACTTGCTAAATTAGCTTAATAGGCGGAATATACTGGTACATATGCTTTTAGGATTTATTTTTTCAAAATATGGACCAAACCTCCTAAATAGGCTGAAAAGGCTGCTACATATACTTAATAGGCTAATTATCATGTATTTTCCAACCTATGTACTGAACGTGTTAAATAGGCTTAATAGGCTTAAAAGGGTGCTAAAAAGGCTAAATAGGATGCATGATTCAACCTATGTACTAAACTTGCTTAATAGGCGAACTTCACACACGTCGTAAACGTTTATAAATACGTGTTGAAAGTGGTTATATATTTGTGTATATCTTTTTATGTAGATAAATTTGTGTACAGTTATATCAACGTCGAAAAATATTGTATGAGTTTCAAGATTTCAGTAGATTATCGATTATTCAGCCATATGCATCACCGTACAAATAATCATTTTATCAGTTAGTTATAAACAGTATTTGCTACAGATATTTCAGAATTAATCACGATTCTTTTTGCGAAAATTGTAAACGTAACAGTTTCAAAATTATCGGTATTTGATTTGCGCAGCACTCAAAAATGGTCATAACTTTTGCAATATTGATCATAGCAACTTGATATTTGGCATACATGTGTATCTCATGGAGCTGCACATTTTGAGTGGTGAAAAGTCAAGGTCAATGTCATCCTTCAAGGTAAAAGGTAAAAAAAAATCAAAGCGGCGCAGTAGGGGGCATTGTGTTTATGACAAACACATCTCTTGTTGAAAATCCATATGCTTTAATTTTGCGGTTAAGTTAGAAACATATTTTTTTTTAAACTTTTACACACATGTGAACACGTCTCTTTAAATCTACAAAACATCATAGTAAGTTTATAGTTTATTTACCTGAATAGTTAGTAGAAGAGGTGCGCATTTGCAAGCCAGTTTAATACATGTTACTTAAGAAGTAAATACTGAAATGCCAATATATTTACAATAGAAATATCTAAAGAAACATCCGTTTCAGAAAAAATCGTAGTGTACTTCATCTACGGTAATATTTTCTAATATAAACAAGACGTTATGCTCGGAAACTAGTAAAATGACATAGGGGAACGGACACTGGAAGTAATCATTTACCATATAAAACAGATCAATGGTTGACATTAAAATAATTTGGTGCATAATTATAATACGCGGTTAAACAACGATTTAAATACATGAAAACAAAATACAATTGAACACAAAAACACTGCGTAGAGTACCGGTATATGCAATCATAAAAAATAATAATAATAACATAACTTCAATTCAAGTGAATTAAATATGTATGTGTGATTTATTAGCTGTACTTAAAATAAAATAACACATATCTTACCATTATACAATGTTGTAAGAACAAAACATGTTATTGGTTTACTGCAGACACGTACATACATAAAAATGTTGCGATATATTATTGCCCAGTGCATGTATTGAGCCACAATTGTTTTCATTATGCTTATTACCAAGCAAATTAAACACTAGCGAGCAAGGAAAATTGGTAGATCTCTAATTACTTTATTTAGGAAAAAAACAACAACAACACATAATGTAATGATTGACAAAGTTCATGTGTAAAAGCCACGACAAGTTATATATTTTACCATCGTTATAGTTATCCCGTAATAAATATACTTTTATTTTCCGTATTAAGTCCGTCTTTGATCGGGGCGTGATGTTGACCGATTAGGTAATGGACCTCCCTGACCTGCACTTTGACATTTTTACTATAACACCGGTCGCAATGCGAAAGTTGCGCGACATTTGCTCGACATAGTGTCGAGTGTCATATCGTGTGTCGCGCGTCGTATCATGCGTCGAGCAAATGTCGCCTGTCGACCTAGGGAATTGTAGGTCGACAGGCGACATTTGCGCGACATTTGCTCGATATAGTGTCGAGTGTCATATCGCATGTCGCGCGTCGTATCGTTCGTCTCTCAAATGTCGAGTGTCGCGCTCGAAGGTCGACACACGACAATTTAAGTCGACATGCGACAATTGAAGTCGACATGCGAAGCGACTAGCGACATCCATCGCGACATTCATCGCGACATTCATCGCGACGCACGATATGACAGTCGACAATTCAGTCGACAGTCAAGATTTTCTGCAATATTTTGTTCTAAAACCCAGCGCGATATGAGACACTCAAATCTTGATTGTCGCATGTCGACTTCAACTATCGAGTGTCATATCGTGCGTCGCGTGAATGTCGTGCGTCGACTTCGAAGGTCGACACGCGAAAATCAACTTGGCCCTATCCGGACTCCGTAGCTATAAGTATCTGATTGAAAGTACAATTGGTGAATAAAATGGGTGAGCGTTGTTTTAACCTACATATTAGATGGGTTCCGAATGTGTGGATACCTGGATTACAAGTATTGTTATCTGAAAGGGCCGCTCATTAATAGGACTCACTCAATATGCAAGTTGAATAAGAGCCATTCTGTGTAGGAAATACATTTAATTACCTTTTAATATGGATTCTAACACCCCGGAGCAGTACAGCTGCTGTCCGCGGATGGAGATATTCAACCATGTACAAAATGAATTCATATGTGTTTTTTTTTCTTCTTAATTTTTCGTGGCCCTCGGTAAAACTAGAGTCAAATACGGCCAATTTTGTTTAGATACTTAATCCAAATAACTACCATATTGAAATCATTAGCATCACCTTTCAAAAATCTGTAAAATCTGTAAACGATTTAGTTGAAGAGGTAGTTATACTTAGTGTCCCAACTAATCGCGTGAAGTTCTTTCCTACGTATATGAGACTATGCCAGTCAAAAATACCGAATGTGCTTAAAATACAAAATACAATTTTCCAGTCTATGATATCGTTTAGATTAGTACTTTATAATCGTTAATTTGCAAACCAGAAAACATACCACAGGGCCATTATCCCAGTACAATGGTTTCTTATTCTTACAAAACGTCTTATATGATTATCTTCAAAGAATTCCATTAGCTTAACTCCATTAGGCCACTTAAACAAGATTCAGAAGCACGTTGGGGCTATTCACGTTCATTTTAACATTGTCGTTATGTCTTTTATTACGATGGAAATAATTTGAAATAATAACCTTATTACTATTTTTAGTTTTTTTTTTAAATATAGTTTTGCCTTTGTAGTTTATCTCGAACTCGCGAATGCGTGTATGTGTTTTTTTAATTTGTGACAAATTTCATTGATGTATATTAGAAATTTCAACAGACGAAGGCGGTGAAAACATCTTACTAAGTAGGCATGTCCATAACTTCATACACGTACCAAGCAGAGATCGCAATGCGTATTTAATTTGTTTCGGGTTGGAATCCTTTTGACAGTGAGTGGTTTTTAAATATATTTTTTCTTGACACTTTCGTGTTTATCGTTCTTTTTTTGTTATTTAAGAATCACTAATCTCCTTTATAAAAAAAACATGTTCTAAGTGTCACAATTTACTCGTTGTACAATATGCCAATTACGAATTAAGCCACTAAGCGTTCCATCAACATGCGTGTTAAGAAAACAATATTTGTTACAACGCGACCATGCAGTTTATTTCAAGGTACGACAAGCCTTTGTTTGATTCCACTGTTTTCCATTAAATACTTTTGTACTATATTCAATGCATGTCCAAACAAAAGAAAACAAAATCAAACTTCTTCAAAAAAAGTCTGGCATTCAATTTTCCGTGACAGAAACACATATAGCCAAGAATATCTTATATAATTACCTTTGTAAATAAAATTTCACAACAATTAGGAAACGTGATGGAAATTTAGAAATCACTTTGTCCCGACAGTCTTTCCGCTTGTCCTGGACTTTAGACTCTACATTATTCCGTCATTTAAAGGTTCGTATATAAATATATACACAACTGTTAATGAGATGATATGTCGCGTATAAGAACACGACAGCTGAAAGATCAGTGTCATACTTTGAGTCGAACTGAACTGACTTATGTGAAATACGTGCGAATTACAGGTTACTGTTAAGAATGGCGAAATATCCAACTAAACAAACAAATATAAAAACAGGGAGGTTAAATATGTCACCAAAAAGACTATCGTTAAAGATGTATTACAGTCGTTAAAGTCACATGTATAATCTTAACGTTGTATTTTTTTTTTTTTTTCTTATCCGCGCATCCCAATACACCGAAGGAATTTGAAATGACTTGATACGCGTGTTTACTTCTTTGCGATGTTGTGTCGTACACTTTTGTTCGAACACATTTTATTACAAGACTGTAAAACAAATACATATACAACAAGGATATCAGTAAAACAGATGGATGCTCCCCAATGATGCTTTTTCGATATGGGTTAATTGTGTGGAATAAAAGTGTGACGTTTAGGAAATCTATTATTAGCCTCGGTGACCATGAACTTGACCCCGGTGACCTCAAACCTCATCAAAAGGTAGAGGTCAATGCAAGGTACCTACATGCCAAATTAGTTAATGATCGGTAAAATATTGAAGGCGCTATGAGAAACTTAAAGAAAAAAAGTGTGACGGAAGGAAGTAAGGAAGGACAAACTGGCAACTAAATGCTCCCCATATATATATATGTGGAGCTTAAAAACATATGCAACGCGTTAAGGCATACGTTATCTATATAATTATAGACATGGACATACAAAACAATGAGCATAGTAAAGTGGAAAAAGTTCCTTCTTTTACCATACAAGAAAAATAGACTTAAACATAATACACATTTAAATTCACATAATTTAAAGCTAATGCTTACTGTTTTTGTACATGCTTTTTTAATTGAACTGTTGTACAAAAACATATACATTTCCAGTAAAGATATTAAAATATTAATGGTGGAATGTTACTTTTGTTGATACACAACTTGCTACTTTAAAGTTCATGTTTGACAATCAAGTGGGCAGAGGATTTTTTTTTGTAATATGGGAGTCATAATTAATTGTATTGTAAATAACTAAAGGAAGGATGCCTGATTGACAATAAACTGACTTGTATTCTTTTCAGATATGTATAGGGGTATATCTGGTAATTAACTGTTTTAACGCGGTGGAAATGTTAGCGTGTGTTGTTTCACACAAGACGCAGCTTGTCCTCTGTATGCTGGAGTTAATTTACTGACCTTAATGGTACGAGAACAGCGTTGATATGGTATGGGGAAAGTATGTCAAGTGAATCCACAAATACAGCTGCGTCATTCGTCTCCAAAGCGAACGTTCTTAAACGCATAATACTATTTTTAAAACCCAGCTTAGTGACATTTATACTTGTACATTGCGTTTATGTATTGTGTAGTATTGCCCAAAGGACAACGCAGAGTTAGACAAAATGAGTTGTGTTTCAGCTGCAGCATGAAAATCAATACACATTTTCTTCTTTTTAAAATTGTGTATAAAAATATGCTCATCCAACTTTAACATTCATAGCTAAAATGACTTAACTATTCTATACAAATGAACTAAAGCAATACACTCTTAAAACAAGTGTGATTCAATCGCCGAGAAACATCCTATCCAAATCTCAAAAGCACATCTCAGACAAATATATAATTTATAACATAGATTAATGTCACGTCTTTAGTGCATCATAAGCGAATTAGACGATAAGAAAATACAACACAAGTCAGTACGGCGATGATAACGTTTCCTTTAAAAAAGAAACACTCCGAAATGGGCCTGTTATCAACTTAATAAGGATTTGAGGTAACACAAAAATACACTTAAACATATTATAAATTCAAAAGACACTTAAACATAGTGTTTCCCCTTCATTAACCTCATAACTTAACGCTCGATTCAATCAAAATATTTAATAACATTATTTGCCTTTTGTTGTCAATGCACACAACCGCTGTAGTCACAAGTAAAATTTGAAAAACGTTGGCATGGTATTTCATTAATTTTATCCGTTAATCTTATGTATTCATAATATACCAGAAATAAGACACTTCGTTGCGATATTCGGTCACAGACGTGCAGGATAAACTAAGGTTGCTAATACTTAAACAACAGGACATGTCCTAAAGGTATGTTTGTGAACTATTTTCGAAACATTAAGCTCCGCCCATTATAATTGAAGAATAACCCACACTTGATTTCCTTCTTTGTCTATAGAAAACAAGTCGCGTGTAGTGTTATATTAATACTTAAACAACAGGACATGTCCTAAAGTTATGTTTGTGACAATTGGTTTGTTTTCTGGTTGCTTACAGAATGTTATCCAATAGTTCGAACAGAAATGCGTACTTTTACATGTGTAAGGAGTGTTACTTAAAATAGAAAATAATGATTTCATATTACAGCTTCCTATACTTGAACTAATTGAAAACCTTTTTGACGTTAAAATCCTTATTTAGAGTACAAATTGAATACGCTATTTGTCACTTCCATCATTGTGTTAGCTGTGGATAGTCAGAGGGAAGGCGGAGAGACGACCCGCTAAAGCTTTATCATGACATCGTTACGTGTAATTGTAAAATTGATACAAATGCATGTCAGGACTGTGTTTAAGTTAACTTTGTCACGCATATTTATCGATAGAATTAATACGAACTTATATATTAATCTCAAATTAAGTTCCACGTAAATAATTCATTTTAAATAATTTATTGTAAATATCCACGAAAATAATCTCTTTTTGAAAAATCGGAATCAATATGTTCAACTTACTGCAAATTCTTCTAATCTAAGTTTTTTAAGTAAATTAGTAAATATTAGATGTGCAGTTGCAATATTAGATGCAATTATTTATTACCTTCATATTTAAAAATGTTAACCAGTTCATAACGCTATTGTTCAACTTCTATCTTCTACCATTACTTATAAATTGTTTAATTCATATATTATGTAGGCTATGAGCTTGACTAAGCTTTACTGCTCAATAAATTGTGTGGTTATTGGTGTTGTTGTTGTTGTATAAGTTGATCAAAGACAAACCTGTCATCATGTTCAGAACTTGTATCTATGCAAGATTTGTATACGAATGCGAGTTCGCTCATATTTTTAAAACTTACATAACATTTCAAGTATATAGGTGACCAGTTTATTAACGTTACCACATTTTACAACACATGCATATAATATATACGTTCTCCACTAACTACTTACAACTAATTCTAGTTTAAAGTAAGCGTTTTGTCTTTGATACAAATTGGTTCATGTCCGATAAATGCTTTTCATCTACCTTGTGGCATGCTGTTTAGACACTTGTGCAATGTCTTGTCCTTTTGACAATATAAATTCGCTGTAGTGAAGATGGTACTGCATAATTGTGCGTCGTTTGAGTCGCTCTTCTGTTTATGATAATAAATATAAATATATCATTACAATTCGTAACGCATATACCCCATACTTACATAATTATACCTAGGCAAATATACGCCTAGAAGCAAAATATATTATTTAACTTGATTTTAAAGCTGATTATCTTCCAGGATATTAGCATGTCTCGCTAACAGAACTGGTGACATACTTTTGATATTATAAAGCAATCAATATTTTCAACGTTGAACGAAAATTCTTATCATTCTCGCAAACACAATATCATAATATGTATTGGGTGGTTCGCAACGACCAGAGCTGCCAAGAGCCTATGTACCATAGTATCAAGTAATTAATATATTCTTAGCCGCACACACGTCTTTTAAAGACGTCTAGGGCGTTTGGTTATTAACCAAGAAATTATGTCATTGTTTTCTACACGCAGTCTGCTTATAAAAGGCAGAATTTATATCCACAATGTTTTCCGTGTTGTCTTGAGGCGTCATATTGTATGAGTATATTTATAGTTAAGTTGCTTCTTTTAATATGAGTGATCGTTACAGGTTCACGATAATCAAATACAACATTTTTTTACGAGTGTAGCTTTGACAGTTAATACATTGTTGCTATTCCCACGAGGGAAATAGATATCTGACAAGTCTTCAAAAGCAACTCGTTTATTTTAATGTAATGATTTAGGACAAATATAGATAAAATTACACGATGGTAAATCCACTTTAACATTGTTTTTCATTCTCTCGGCGAGACAATAATTTGTCATAATGTGTACTTTGTTGAAATTATACCGTTGTAACAGGTTCACGATAATTTAATTCAACATTTTTTACGAGTGTAGCTATGTCAGTAACACATTGTTTCTTTCCCCACGAGTGCAATAAACATTCGATGAGTCTCCAAAGGAAACTCTGTTTCTTTTTATTTTATGATTTAGGACAAAAATAGATAAAATTACACGATGGTAAATCCACTTGAACATTGTTTTTCCTCAGAACGGCGTGACAATAATGTGTCATAATATGTGCTTTGTTGAACATAAATTATAGCGTTGTTATTGCATTTTTTGTTTAATAAACAAGCACACTCCGGATCGGTGTGCTGAAGTTCCCCTTAGTTTGTACATTTCGGTTCAATAGCCGATGGTTGAAATCCGCTTAATTACTTGTGTCTTGATTTGTCACATCCTTTACACAAGAAAGACGAAATGAAATAGGGCATACTTATTGCCGTTTTACCCCTTTGAGAGGTTTTCGTCGTATTACAGACTCCTATGCTTGTACCAAATGATCTTCTTAACATCGTACATTTAATGCTTATTTAGGAATGCCAAAGAGATGTAATATTCGATGAATTTAAATACAGTTGTTGAGCTCTCCAGATTTAAGGCCAGAACACATAAGATATTTAACGTGGAATTTAATCTTTATGTTTATATATTTCTTAACGTTCAACATTTACATTTATTACATTTAGACTTTCATGTAAGAGAAACATTATTATTGTAATTAATTGGTTTTACCTCATGTATTAAATAATCAGAAAATACACTGGGTTTTACTATTGGTAAATCTGGTATCGTTGCAAATAAAACATGTTCACAACTAAGCAAATTAAAATAAATAATTTTAAATTAACATTAAGTTGAATAAAAGTTTGAACAAATAAGATTAAATAACTTCATTCTGTTACTACATTTTTTGCGTGAATGTGCGTTCCCCAAAATGCTTATGAAAATGTGGACTGAATTGCTCTTGTGAGTGTATGTTCATGTTGCTAGTTTTACAGAAAAGGGCGTTTTCGGTGAAACTGTTGCCACAATTATAAGCTCTACTGACACGTTGATATTGCTCAACTGCGTGTCGCACGGGTATAAGTGTCCATGCCCTCAATATCGGTGCGCTGCATGCCGATTATTCTGCATTTCCCGTACGTTGTTTACCGTTGGAACGGGACACAAAGTTATTGCGTTAAAATGGTTGCTTTCAAAATTATTGTTATTCAGATAGCTAGGTGGTGCCAAGTACCTCTGTAACCTAATATGCTGGTCCACCTCTGACATTTTTCTGTAGCCGTCATGAAGACCGCTTGGGTTGCTATCCTGCGGTCTAGGTAGGACTGATTGGATCTCCAGGATTCTGTGTTGATTATTATGCTTGTGCCTTTTTGCCGACAGTGACGATTTTATTATAGCGGTACAGGCTTTTATCCTTCGTACTGGGAGACTGGTTCCCTTCCGGTTTATGTGTATGCCGTCTCGATGGTACAAAATGCAGACTAAATTAGCAGACTAAATTAGCGCCACCAAACACACTCACGATTTGTGCAAATTTTAAATGTCTAAGAGTACTTTACGGAATTGCTTGAATTGACATTTAATTGCCTCGTTTAGTTGTGTAACATCCACATCTTTCCGGGGCGCTACTAACGAGACGTCTGCAGTGCAGCCTTGTCGAACAAGATAAGATGTCAAATAGTTTGTTCGTGACGTCCACATGTGATTTACCTTCGCTTATGTTCCTCCGACGTGCACTTCCCGGTATATAGCGATAAATCTGTTGCTTGGAGGCGATTGTAAACGTCCATGAACTTTGCAGAATCAATTGATATAAGAGCCACTGTGCTTAGTAGGGCGCGGGGCTCACAATTATTTAAATGAAATCCCCAATGTGCGGCGTGTTTATTCCGATCAACGTATAGTTATTTGTTTACCAGAACGCTTGTTGTTTTCAGAAGTGTGTACTCTTGTGTTGGTCACTATGATAACACGGCGATTTGCCACCATTTTGGAATGTCTACCTACTTCTGTTGGTTCTGTTGCATTTCTGGCTTCCGTTTTTCTGGCTGAGTTGATCTGAATGCTAAGTCCGTTTGGGCCACAATCGTGCTATGGTTTTGGAAAAATAAAAGCCGACCTTAGCTGCTGACGAACGACCTTTCTCGGTGTTTTTTCATTCATTGATATCAGTGAGTTTGAATCTGATTGTTACTTTCTTATGTATAAATAACTTTTTAATTCAGTGTCCAATATTAGCTGTTTTGTTTCATATTCTAACTGTTCCAGATTTTGTGCAATGTGCTGTTGATGTTTAATGCATTGCTTTGCACATACATTTGAAGTATATTACTACTTTTTTCAATACAAGTAGCCTATGAAATATTTAAACTATTTTAAATAATAATCTTCGTTATGAATTCATTTCATCGGAGAACAGGAATTGCATGTTACACAAACTCGTATATATCTGCCGCTACGTTTATAACATAAGATGCCAGTAAAATAGCGGGAAAAACGAATAAGTTATCCCTGTACTTCTAAGAATGTCTTACAATTATCACCTCAGGGTCACACGCTGACAATATACGGACAGAATAGTTTTTATCCTATTACCAGATGAAAATCGATAGGATAACACCGATTGTATAAACTTGAGCTTTATCCTATCGCTATTTTTAGATCATTTGTGGGTTTTTCAAAAAAATTAACGGAAGAACAAAATTGTCAAAAATGCGATATTTGATGATTATTAATAGAAAAAGGGAGGAAATAATAGGATGAATAGAATATTATGTGAGTTTTGGATAAAGATAAAGTTTATCATGCTCGGCCCGAACCATGGTTGCGTTCGGCAAGCCTCGCGCTAACATGGTTCTAAGACTCGCATGATAAACTTGATCTTTATCCAAAACTCACATAATTTTCTCTATATTAACGTCTCACTTTTTTACATAAAAACATAAAGTAAAGCAATACAAAATAATTATACATATGTAAAAAAAATACTCTAAAGGAGTTACGAGAGACGATAGTTCTAAAAAATTATAAAAGTGGTCAACGATTATATAGATCATAGAAACGTTCACATCTGTTAGAAATATAAAAGAGATCATTCAGGAAATTCGATTTGTGGTTGTGATTAATATGTACACCTGAAGCTACGTATAGCGATATCCACGACTTTAGAAATAAGTTTAGAATTGTTCGTTAATATTCATAAAAGATTACATATCCATATATAACATAATGCTCAGAAGAAAAGAGCATCATGGCGTAATCGTACTATTTGCACGATATAAACAAATGTAGAGCTCGAAAATAATCAGTAGTTTATAGATGTTTAAAGCGGGACTGTACGATTTTTACATGTGTTAAATTNGAATTTGTTAAATCGTATAACATAATTTACCAATTGTTCATCCTCTGTACTTCAACATAAATTAGTTTTGTACATATTCATGTTTGTTGAAACTTGTTTTCAGCGCGTATACATGTTGACATATATCAATACCAACCACATGTGATGTTGACGATGTACATTGTGCAAGTCAAATACAATGTCTGTTTGTCTGTCTGTCTGTATGATATTTTGAACACATCAAAACATAGACTTGAACAATAAAATTGCGACATTATAGCAGACTTCGCGACATCCGTCGGTCCTACGGACAAGACCGACACATGTTGGATAAGTCCGACATTTATTTTAGCTTCGTTCTGGGAAAACAGGGTTTAATGCATGTCTTAACTTATGACAGATACACATGAGCTTGGACTTCACAGACTAATCTGGGACAACACTTTACGCACATGTATTAAACCCCCTTTTCACAGAGCGAGGCTCATATGAATCCGATTCGCTTTGTTCGTTATTTCTTCTATAGATCGACCCGTGATCATATGTTGGTATTGATTTAAAAACTGTATTAATATATTATTCCAATACTTTTTTTGATTTAATGTAAAGTAATTTGAAATGAAATATTTATAAACACGAAACAAACGCATTGAAATGAGAATCAATCGTTCCACATTTTACTCATATTGTAATATTCATTATAATTGTTAATGCGAACATACTAAATTTACAAGTGAAATTTACGAAAGAAATCTTTATAATTCAATTAAAATAGTATATATGTATTTTATTTGCAGAGAGGAATGGCATTGACTTTGATCTACTTGATTTTGGCTGTGACATTAAGCTGCACAGATTCAGCCAAGTATTTTTACGGCTACAACGAATGTAGTTACCACAAATACAACACAAAGTGCCCAGTGAGTGGTCGGCAACTACACCAAACGAACAAGCAACTGCAGTCATTTCCAGCGCTTAAAAACAAAGAAACATGCCTAAGACTTGGCAACAATTTGATTCAGGCATTCCCAAATGACCTGCTTCCGTACAAGACGCTGGAAACACTGGATCTGATACAAAACCGGATTTCAAAACTACCCGACAATCTTATTATCCTGGAGAATCTTGAAACACTGGATGTCCGTGAGAACAAGATCGCAGCCATCGCGTCCACAATTCGATTTCCAGGATCCCTTCGCGCACTATTGCTGGCCGGAAATGGTCTCAAAAGTTTCCCAGACGGAATTTCAATTCCAAATCTCTTTGTGCTTGATTTGTCTGGTAATCTCTTCAACGAGATTCCCAAGTCCTTCTGCGTTTCGAATCAGTTGATTAAAGTGGACTTCACCAACAATCCCTTGCGAGTGGACATGTCAAAGTTCACGGACAATCTCAACGCATGCCCTAACGCAAACGGTATACCGTTCTGTTTGTTCTCGGACGGAGACACACTGAAGTGCGACTGTCACAGTTTGTACTCCATTTTGGGAATCCAGCCGGCATTCCAGTTCGGCTCAACACTTGCCAAACACCCGGTAACATGCTCTAGAGACGATAGTGAAGACGGCTATAAGGGACAGCAACTTTTCAACATCAATGCGACTGAACTGTCACACTCCTGCCACGAGGCATTGAAGAACCAACAATCGGAATCAGAAGCTATCAGTTCAAATGTTGCGCTTGTGTTCTTGTGCATGGCCTTTGGAGTGCATAAGTCGTTCGAAAGAGCATGAAAGCAGAACCATGTGAACCTCTTTTTTAAATATATTCAAATCGAATATGTGTAAATGTGTTTGAAACATGCCATTGTTCTGCTTCAGTGATCATTACTAAAGATTACTGACATATTTTATGACAACTTTTCTAATACAAGAACATTGTATAACCGTCATTTTTCGTCTAAACTTGTTTGAATGAATGGTCCAATATTGCATACGCTATTTTGAAACACATAGAAAATCTTTTATAATGTTCTTCTTATTGTATTATAATTGTCTAAAGGTTCATATTGTATTGAAACAACTGTACACAGTTGAACAATACCTCACTTCATCTTGCAACAATATCCATAGATTCAACAGTGACTCTCCTATAATAAAAATAACCTACAACCATAATGTTGGATTTATTCGAGTATATGTCTTGACTCCACATTAATGCATTTCCTATTAAAATAACTCAAGTTTTGAATATTAAAAAAGGCAATACCTTATATATGTAGTTTGTAATAAATATTTTTCCTAAAGAAATTAGGTCCAGAATGATGTAATAATTATTGCAAATATTAAACTAAGCCTGACAATATGTGGTCAATATTTATACAAATTCTCACGAAACACAAAAACATGTTTGTTTCTTTTTTATGTAAATTGATCTTTGTTCGTAATGATGTATGTTTTGTATTTACTTAAAACGCATGCTGTTATTATATATGTATGTAAATGCCGATGAGCTGTATATGCTTCAGTCTGAATAAACTATTCTATTCTATACTATATTCTATAATATTGATCGTTTGCGAATATTTTCCACCTATAGATCCGATTGAATCAATCGAAGTATTGAAACGGCTTATTGGAAAATACCTGCATTACACAAGTAATAATTAAACGGGTGTAAATCGCAAAATTAAAGAGGACATTGATTTAATTTAAAGTGCTTCTTGTACATTCTTACATATTTTTCGTGTTTTGTACACTATGCTACAGCAAATTTGTCTACTACAATATTTCCGCCACGTGAGTTTCCACCACCAGAATTTAGCTTTAATGCATTAAAGCGGCAAACAGAAACCCTACACACTATCTAAGTAAAGATGAATATCGTTGTTAAGATTCCCTTCACAACATGGGGCGAAATCAAGCCAACCGTAATGCTAGAAAAAAACACGCAGCAATGCACCAAAGTCCCTTCCTAGGATTCTTCAAGGTACAATCAAGACCATTAACAGGAATGAAGTATTACATAGCCTCACGCTCTTTAGACACAAAGCCTTCTAAGTGCATTCTTAGTGCTCGGAAATTACAATGACCAACACAGAATCGGCGGAAATTTCGACGATCAAAACGCTTACTTAAATATCAAAGTTTATATCCGTTTTAAAGCACTTCAACACTTATGCTGCGCAATAGATATCGTTGTCGTTATGAGTTGATGTATGTTTTTTTTTTATTATCTGTTATAAGTACATGTATACACAATGAGGTCTAATGCTTAAACCAGGAAAAGTTCATTTAATCAGATGCATGACACGTGTTCTTCAGTAGTTCGTATAATTTTAGTGATTAATAAGGTTTTATAACTATAACAACACGAAATGATGTGATCATGTTAACTTACATAACGCATATTATACACAACTAAATGATTCATTAATATGTTCACATTTCCTTTTCAATCGTTGCAAATGCTATATTTCAGGCAGTAACCGTTACGGACAAATGGTAATAAATATTGGTCCATAAGACAATAATTTCGAAAATGTGAAAACATTTTATCGTATAATTAAAATGTTTTTGCCATTCGTGTCATTATATTCCCTTGGTAAAAATATATACTAGAACAGACTCGATCACATTAAAGAAAAAGTCGAACACTATGTTGCTTCTTTTAAGTGTAAGCATATTCATACTTTATAACAGTTTCTTGGGCATCTGTGACCAGAATAGTTACAAAAATGTGATGTTCATACAAACACTATGAAGGAAATAAAGAAACAATATACAGTTGCAGAGTCTTAAACAAGACCGATGAAACGGAGATAAATATGTGTGTACATAGTTTAAAGTTAGTTGTTGGAATGTGGATAAAAATTAAAGGTTGTATTATTCCGCCAAAACTACGTTGATAAATATAATATCAGAAAACAATACAACACAATTATTCACTTTAACTGTCATATAAGGACAGATTGTGCTGGTAAAGATACACTGGTGGGGTTTGAAAATTCTGGATTGTGACTGACCTGCAACATATCGTTTTTTTTTTTTTTAATTTTATTATTCGAAGTGAACACTTAATAAGGAATGGCAGTAAATATGTGATGTTTTGCTAGGTCACTTGCCTTAAATAAAGGACTTATGGATGATTTATCTCCGGATAGTGTTTTAGAAGTTTCCTTATTATGCTACAATATTCGATTTCACTTGACGACATTTAAATTAAATACCACAACTGCAATCCTTTTTTTTATTTAAACATTATGTGTTCAATAACTTTCTTGAATTCTGATTAATAGACACGGTCATAAACAGAAGCATTGACTGGTACTGCCCTCAGACAAATCCTTTCATTAATGTCGCCTGCATTGTAAATACAAAACAACATCTTCAAGGCCAATTTCAAAGTACTTCATAATCGTTAGTTTAGAAACCAAACAACATCATTGTCCCAGAACTATGGCTTCTTTTCAGGAAAAACAAACAAACTTGGTATTTTTTTATCTTCAAAGAATTCCATTAGCTAAACTTCCTGGGGCCACTTTTATGGCTGATTAAGCAGCACTATGTAATAAGTCTTGTTTGTCGTGATAACGCCTTATTGCCATTTATCAAACATGTCAAGTCTTAACCCCTTATTTTAACTTTTAGTAAATATATTAGTGTTTGTACTTTATTTCGAAATCGCTAGTGAGTGCGTGTGTTTTTAAATGGTTGAACATATTAACTGCATTTAGNAAATATCATAAAACAATACAACACAATTATTCACTGTCACTGTCATAAAGGACAGATTGTGCTGGTAAACATACACTGGTGGGGTTTGGAAATTCTGGATTGTGACTTGCAACATATCGTTTGTTATTTTTGTAATTTTATTATTCGAAGTGAACACTGAATAAGGAATGGCAGTAAATGTGTGATGTTTTGCTAGGTCACTTGCCTTAAATAAAGGACTTAAGCATGATTTATCTCCGGATAATGTTTTAGAAGTTTCCTTATTATGCTACAATATTCGATTTCACTTGACGACATTAAAATTAAATACCACAACTGCAATCATTCTCTTATTTAAACATTATTTGTTCAATAACTTTCTTATATTCTGATTAATAGACACGGTCATAAACAGAAGCATTGATTGGTTCTGCCCTCAGACATCTCCTTTCAATAATGTCGCATGCATTGTTAATACAAAACAAAATCTTCAAGGCCAATTTCAAAGTACTTCATAATCGTTAATTTAGAAACCAAACAACATCATTGTCCCAGAACTATGGCTTCTTTTCTGGAAAAACAAACAAACTTGGTATTTCTTTATCTTCAAAGAATTCCATTAGCTAAACTTCCTGGGGCCACTTTTATGGCTGATTAAGCAACACTATGTAATAAGTCTTTTTTGTCGTGATAACGCCTTATTGTCATTTATCAAAATTGTCAAGTCTTAACCTCTTATTTCATTTTTTAGTAAATATATTAGTGTTTGTACTTTATTTCGAAATCGCTAGTGAGTTCATGTGTTTTTAAATGGTTGAACATATTAACTGCATTTAGAATTTACAAGATATTATGGAGACTTGAATATGTTTTAAACATATATTTCTAATAACTTTAAACAACAGAAAGAACAATGTGTATTTACCTGATTTCGGTTTGGAATTCTTTAACATTGAATTGAGTTGTTCTGATTTGAAATATTATGTTTCTTGAAACATTCATGTTTATTGTTCCAGTTTTCAGTCTGTGATAAACCCAAGTTTAGATAATAAATTGTCAGTAACTGAAAGCGTAGTGAGTAACGATTGTGAGTGCATCCTTTAATTAATTACGTCATCTACAATGCTGTTTTAACAGAAAATGTTGACGATATCTAACATATTCCTTTTTGTAAAATAATCCAATTACGGATTACGCCATCGAAGGTCCGTTATAGCAAAATCGATGAAACTACAGAAACTATCTGGGGAGTAATTCTTGTTTTTGTCCGCTCTTTTTATAATAGAACACCAATTTTACGGATACAATGATTAAAACTTACTGATGTGTATTTTGTAAATCATGTTTTGTTTATAAGTGACCTTCAATTACCATACATTTAAACCACCGGCACTCAGTAGCTGCTGCCCCACTGTACAAAATAATAGTCTGTTTTCGACTCACTTGTTTTGTTTTGTTTATGTGTATACAACATGAGAGGGGTAACAGCTGGGAGAGGCGGTAGCAGCTAATGCAGAGTGCATGTGATTTGAACAGAATACCTATCGCCTCGCCTTTGCTAATTAACGTAAGATTCGCTACGTCTTTAAAAGACATGCACGCATATTTCAAATAGTTTGAGTACATAGGTCCATTTAGAGAGGAATGTGTTTGAAACCATGTCTGAGTTCATACGTTAAGAAGCTGCGTGAGTTGTGTGTTTAAATCCATAATGTTGCAGCGTCCTTTACAGATAAATGAACGTGTAGATATATCTTCGAATAGTAAAGCAAACATGCTAATACGAGCGTATAAAAGAGTTGCTAGACATTAGCCAAAAGCATTTTGGCATCACTAACAATAAAGAGGACAGTGCATTGTATTAGTTTCCTTAAAATGTTAAAAGATTTCTTAATGCTAATACATGACGTGTGAATCGAATATTACACACATACTTTTAGTTTGCTATCGTCGTACGTGTCTGAACTTTATTTAAAACTTGATGGTATAGGTTTTAAAGTTATAAGTATACAAAATTATGGTTTATCTTTAAAAGATAGATATCCACTTAGCGATGTATCTTCTTAAATGTGTACAACAAATTAGGTGTTAGAAAGATTGTTCATATGTTTTATCCACATAAGAAAACATATCTTAACCGCTAACAATTTCTGAAGACTGAACTATGAAAAGATGATATATTAGGGAAACGCTCGACTGCATCTACACAGCACATATCAAACTGTTCTAGTATTTTATATACCAGACAATAAAACTCCAGAAACTCTATTAGGAGAGAAATTCTCCCGGAAATTCTTGTTCTTATAAACAACGTGTATGACATATCACAAGCTATCCAACATAAAATGATTGAAACTTTGATCACCGCCGTCAAACGGTCAATGCAAAGCATTGGAGAATTACATTTGTTTGAGGGAAAACCAAACCTTACACTAACGACAGAATCAATCACGAACCAATCACGCTTCTAAAACGATTTTAAATCAAATGAAAAATTGCAGTCAGAAAATTGTCAAACAAAGTGGGACTAAGATAAATCTCTTATATGTTTCATTTACATAACACAAAAATAGATTTAATGCTTACAGGTCTGAAAATCTAGGTCTACATCTAGGAAGATTCTCAAGATTTCCTGGCCAGACATGATCAGCAACGAAGAATTATGGAGAAGACGAACAAGCCCGTTGAAGAAGAAATCTTCAGAGACGTTTTCGGTGGATAGGCCGCATACTTCTTAAGCCTGCATCACATTTGACAAGGTACTATCTCACCTGGAACGCCCAAGGAAGTAGGAAGAGATGGATGCCTAGAAAAAACAGGCGCGGAGACCTGGATGCAGATGCCAAGCAGATGTGAAGGACGTATGGGTAAATGGAGAGACTCGCACAAAACCGATACGCCTTGAAGAAGCTTGTTGTCCGAAACGGGACCAGAGGCGAAGAAACGATGATATGATAATTCGATTATTATTGCTCAATGTTTACGACGATAGATGTTAGGTCTGACATCGGATGATATTATCCTCACACAAAACTATAGGGTAACTACATCAAGGATTACGAACACTGTCTCTTATTTTTTATACGAATTTTCTTTCAAATACCCATTCATTTTGCTGTAATGATGCTTTTTACGCACATTAGACTATTTCCTATCTAGACGAATCAATTTCTTGCAATAGTCTTTAAGGTTATTGCTGCTTTTTCCATTAACATAATTTGAATTCAACTAATCTGTCGAAATGTGTTTTTTTTGCGTCTAGTCATCGGCTGTTCTGAGTCACGCAAAAGGTGTTTGAAAATAAAATGACACTTTTTTGTTATTTCCACAAACATGTTTTATAGTGTTCACTTATGCTATAACATATATCCATCAAGTTGTGCCCTGATAGTTATATGACTATCCGCTTAAATGACAAAACTACAAAGAGAGCCAAAAAAGGAGTGTATTCTGAATGTTTGTATATCTAAACGAAAACGAACAACTATATTTGTCAATCATTTCCCGGACCAGAAAATGTCGTTTAAGTAAAAACGTTTACGCTGCTCGATTGCCCTTATTGTACACTTTCGGCAATACGTATTTTAATGAAATGCTTATCTATGTGCATTATCATCATACCGAATGTTCATACAATCTCAGGCAATACGGCTTATATTTCAGTTGCAAACGTACTGTTTTAAGACATGCATTGAAACGTTAAACGTAGACTGTCTTAAATTTAAAAAAAACACACACTACGCAGTGTTTACTACCATCACAAGTGTTAAAACTAACTACTTTATACTATTTTAAGGTAATGTTTTATACATGAATATTTAAGTATTTTAATTGATATTTGCGTAAAAATAATCCTAGTTTGGAAACCATATGNTAAAACTAACTACTATATACTATTTCAAGATAATAATAAATACATGAATATTAAAGTATTTTAGGTGATAACTGCGTAAACACAATCCTAGTTTCGAAACCATATGGCTGTGTCGTATATTCTTGTCCAGCTTTTAGATGGATTGGTAATACTTATGTTGAATGTCATTGGTCCATAAGACAGTAACCAGTCACGGAATGTGTATTCTAAGAATGTCTTAAAAAGTGCGCAACATAATTTTCAAATAAATATAATGCACCCAATTACAACAAAAAATAATTAAATAAATTTTACTCCAGTANATAAATTCCAGATAATGTTACAATTGCCGTCATTAGTTTTGTACATGATGCGAATGGCAACATGGATGCCAATGTTTTTAATTTAACGTCAATCAGCAAGTGAGCTATGCGTGTCAAGACATCTTTATTTGTTTTTAAATATTAGAACAGCTCGATGCATTATCGAAAACTGCACCTATAACATATTTGTTGGCATTGTCATGACATGAAACAAATAGTTTTAATCTAAGTGTTCCAATGAATATAAATAGCCATCGCTTGCTATTTTCATAGGAATGGTTTTGGTATAACTTTGTGTAAGTAAAACGAATGCAAAACAACAAAATGAAGCTGAATGATTCAGCAACCCCGTTCTTAACATCGAATGCTTAGCCTACTGTTCGATTTGCTTCATTTGGAGACGAATCAATAGTTTGTGTAGTTCCAAAGCGCACAATAAAAAAGCTACGTCACATAAACCATAAAACTGAATTTCACGATAGTTTTATGTTATTAAATAGCACTTTATTATCTGGTATATACGAATATACTACATGTCTAGCAAAGAAGCTGAACCTTTTATGAAAACCACACAATACAATAATAAATCTACTTATTAATAGTTTAATAAAATTTCACAAATCACAACTTACTCAAAGCTTACTTAAAGCCTTAAGTCACCCTTACGATCCCTTAGAAACTTATGTCGCTAACTCAAAGCGAGTGTAATCTAAGGTTAAACCGTTATTTTCCCCTAAGCTTAATGTTACTTTATCGGACTCTTTGTGCTCTTTGAGCCCGGATTTAGAAAAAAAATCATGTTTAAAAGCACAAAGTAACATTTTTGTAATTTATGCGATGTATTAAAGGCTCATTAAAGGTGACGATCCGTAATTATTACCGATTTTAAAATATTTTTTGCAAATTTTAATTATAAAGGTTATCAAAAAGCAATGTATATATGCTATTGGACATTACCATTAAAAAATTAGCAATACAACTTGTTTTGAGCTCAAAATACAGTGTCCTCCAAGTCAACTGTGTTTACAAACAATCAGTTTACTTACATCTCTGTTTACTCGGGATAGAGCCAGCGCTCCGGTGACTCAGGTCACCAAAAATATATCGTTGATTTTCAACGTTTTCCGGTATCACTCACAAAGTAGGTCTCTTCTTAATGGTTTAAACGTTTGAAGTGATCTAAAAAGTTCCTTTCTGTTGGTAAAAAGTTGTTTAAAATAGAATTAAAATTGATTTTTTTTTTATTGTATGACAATATATATATTTCCTCGATTTACGCTAGAGGCATCACAAGACCTCGCGTGTATGATTCAAGCGAGTGATGCGATTGTAATACAATTTGTATATATTTCCTCGACTTACGCTAGAGGCATCACACGATTTTGCGTAAATGATTCTTGCATGTGATGCAAATGTAAAACAATTTATCTACTTCTTAGATTAATGCTAGGCCATCGCAAGATTTCTTCTGAATGATTCTAGCGAGTGATGCGAATGGAATACTATGTATATATTTCCTCTATTAACGCTAGAGGCATCACAAGATTTCGCGTGAATGATTCTAGCGAGTGATGCGAATGTAATACAATGTGTATATATTTCCTCGATTGACGCTAGAGGCATCAAACGATTTCGCGTGAATAATTCTAGCCTGTGATGAGAATGTTATCTTAGTTATATATTTCCTCGATTAACGCTAGAGGCATCACTCGATTTTGCGTTAATGATTCTAGCGTGTGATGCGAATGTAATACAATGTATCTACTTCATTGATTTTTATAGTAATACTTACGTTTTTTTGAATATTTTCAAGAATACTGCTTATGATTTTTAGATACAGGTATTCAGTAGACAAGAAATAGTTGATAATACAACAATAATAAAAGCGACAAATCCGAAATTTGAATATAATATTTTGAAACCTGAATACAATACATTCACAATGCAAAAACAATATAATAATGATAACTGGGTGTTTCGAAACGACCAGCGCTGTCAAGAGCCTTTGTACCTTCTTTGCCTTGAAAGATATCTAGGACGTTTGGTTATTAATCAAGAAATTGTGTCATTGTTTTCTACATCAAGCCTGCTTATAAAATGCCGAATGCGTGCTCATACTGTTTTTCATTTTGTCTAAAGGCGTCATACTGTGAGAGAATATTAATNAAATTCCAGATAATGTTACAATTGCCGTCATTAGTTTTGTACATGATGCGAATGGCAACATGGATGCCAATGTTTTTAGTTTAACGTCAATCAGCAAGTGAGCTATGCGTGTCAAGACATCTTTATTTGTAATTAAATATTAGAACAGCTCGATGCATTATCGAAAACTGCACCTATTAGATATTTGTTGGCATTGTCTCTAAATCATGACATGAAAAAAAAAGTTTGAATCGAAGTGTTCCAAGGAATATAAATAGCCATCGCTTGTTATTTTCATAGGAATGGTTTTGGTATAACTTTGTGTTAGTAAAACGAATGCAAAAAAACAACAAAATGAAGCAGTATGTTTCAGCAACCCCGTTCTTGACATCGAATGCTTAGCCTACTGTTCGATTTGCTTCATTTGGAGACGAATCAATAGTGTGTGTAGTTCCAAAGCGCACAATAAAAAAGCTACGTCACATTAACCATAAAAATGAATTTCACGATATTTTTATGTTATTAAATAGCACTTTATTATCTGGTATATACGGATGAAAACCACACAGTACTATGATAAATCTACTAATTAATAGTTAAATAAAATTTCACAAATCAGCGCCAACTTACTCAAAGCTTACTTAAAGCCTTTAGTCACCCTTACGATCCCTTAGACACTTATGTCGCTAACTCAATGGTTAATCTATGGTTAAACCGTTTTTTCCCCTAAGCTTAATGCTACTTTATCGGACTCTTTGTGCTTTTTGAGCCCGAATTTAGAAAAAAAAATCATGTTAAAAAGCACAAAGTAACATTTTTGTAATTTATGCGATGTATTAAAGGCTCATTAAAGGTGACGATCCGTAATAATTACCGATTTTTAAATATTTTTTGCATATTTTAATTATAAAGGTTATCAAAAAGCAATGTATATATGCTATTGGACATTACCATAAAACAATTAGCAATATAACTTGTTTTGAGCTCAAAATACAGTGTCCTCCAAGTCAACTGTGTTTACAAACAATAAGTTTACTTACATCTCTGTTTACTCGGGA
Organism: Dreissena rostriformis; assembly: GCA_007657795.1. Lineage (NCBI taxonomy): Eukaryota > Metazoa > Mollusca > Bivalvia > Myida > Dreissenidae > Dreissena > Dreissena rostriformis. Next base: position 19,268 of record VMBQ01007698.1, on the reverse strand, counting down.
TAGAGCCAGCGCTCCGGTGACTCAGGTCACCAAAAATTTTATCGTTGATTTTTAACGTTTTCCGGTATCACTCACAAAGTAGGTCTCTTGGTTTAAACGTTTGAAGTGATCTAATAAGTTCCTTTCTGTTGGTAAAAAGTTGTTTAAAATAGAATTAAAATTGAATTTTCTTTCGGCTATTCTTAGCATTCGTCACCGCTTGGCTACACACCACGTTATCATTATCATTGTTTATATTTTTTTTCTATGATCACGAGTAAAATAAAATCGATTATCCACCGATAATCCGACGAATCCAACATATTTTCTTTTAATTTTATGCTTTTTTTACCGCTTATTTACATTGTAAAAGGTTTAACTGAAGAATTTCCCTGGAATAATGACTTCATTTCGTCAACAAATGACGTAAAAAATGACGTCATTTCAATCTATTGAGGCACGCCACGGGAGAGAGGGTCACTTTTCAGCGAAAGGGAAATTATAATTAATGATTTTCTTAAAAAAGGGGCATAAAAGAAACAGAAAATTTGTTCAGGTCAGTGTAAGATCGTTTGTTATTTCACTCGTGATCATAGAAAAATAATACTTTCACTCGTGGCTGCGCCACTCGTGCAAATATATTTTCTATGATCACTCGTGAAATAACAAACGATCTTACACTGACATGAACAAATATCCTCTATGTCTTTCGAAAAATATTCAAGGCATGCTAAAATCACGCCAATTCTAATGAATGACGTTCATATTCATGAAACATATTCCGTTTGTAAGAAACACATTAAATAATGTTTATTTTCGAAAGCGTTTGATGCGAATGCAATACAATGTTTCTAGTTCCTCGATTTACGCTAGAGGCATCACTTGATTTCGCGTGAATGATTCTAGCGTGTGATGCGAATGTAATAAATTGTATATATTTCCTCGATCTACGCTAAAGGCATCACACGGTTTTGCGTGAATAATTTTAGCGCGTGATGCGACTGTAATATAATTTATATATTTCCTCTATTTACGCTAGAGGCATCACACGATTTCGAGTGAATGATTCTAGCGAGTGATGTGAATGTAATTCAATGTATCTACTTCCTCGATTAACGCTAGAGGCATCACACGATTTCGAGTGAATGATTCTAGCGTGTGATGCATATGTAATATAATTTATATATTTCCTCGATTTACGCTAGAGTTATCACACGATTTCGAGTGAATGATTCTAGCGTGTGATGCGAATGTAATTCAATGTATCTACTTCCTCGATTTACGCTAGAGGCATCACACGATTTCGAGTGAATGATTCTAGCGTGTGATGCGAATGTAATACAATCTATCTACTTCATCGATTTACGCTAGAGGCATCACACGATTTCGAGTGAATGATTCTAGCGTGTGATGCGAATGTAATTCAATGTATCTTCTTCCTCGATTTACGCTAGAGGCATCACACGATTTCGCGTGTATAATTCTAGCGTGTAATGCGATTGTAATACAATGTATATATTTCCCCGATTTACGCTAGAGGCATCACACAATTTTGCGTAAATGATTTTTGCATGTGATGCGAATGTAAAACAATGTATCTACTTCCTCAATTAATGCTAGAGGCATCGCAAGATTTCGCTTGAATGATTCTAGCGAGTGATGCGAATGTAATACTATGTATATATTTCCTCGATTTACGCTAGAGGCATCGCAAAATTTCGCGTGAATGATTCTAGCGAGTGATGCGAATGTAATACTATGTATATATTTCCTTTATTTACGCTAGAGGCATCGCAAGATTTCGCGTGAATGATTCTAGCCTGTGATGAGAATGTTATCTTAGTTATATATTTCCTCGATTAACGCTAGAGGCATCACACGATTTTTCGTTAATGATTCTAGCGTGTGATGCGAATGTAATACAATGTATCTACTTCATCGATTTTTATAGTAATACTTACGTTTTTTTGAATATTTCAAGAATACGGTTTATGCTTTTTAGATACAAGTATTCAGTAGACAAGAAATATTTGATAATATAACAATAATAAAAGCGACAAATCCGAAATTTTAATATAATATTTTGAAACCTTAATACAATACATTCACAATGCAAAAACAATATAATAATGATAATTGGGTGTTTCGAAACGACCAGCGCTGTCAAGAGCCTATGTACCTTCTTTGCATTGAAAGAAATCTAGGACGTTTGGTTATAAATCAAGAAATTGTGTCATTGTTTTCTACATCAAGCCTGCTTATAAAAAGCCGAATGCGTGTACATACTGTTTTTCATTTTGTCTAAAGGCGTCATACTGTGAGAGAATATTAATTGCAAATTTGCTTTTTTTAATATGAATGGTCGGAACAAGTTCGAAAAAATCAAATACAACATTATTTACGAGTGTAGATATGGCAGTAACACATTGTTTCTATCCCAAGAGTGCAATAAACATTCGATGAGTCTCCGAAAGAAACCCCCTTTCTTTTTATTTTATGATTAAGGACACAAAAATAGAGAAATTCACACGATGGTAAATCTACTTGAACATTGTTTTTCATCAGTACGGCGTGACAATAATTTGTCATAATGTGGGCTTTGTTGAACACAAATTATAGAGTTGTAATATTGCTTTTTTCATATTCACAAGCACACCCCGGATCGGTGTGCTGAAGTTCCCCTTAGTTTGCACATTTAGGTTCAATAGCCGATGGTTGCAATCCACTACATTACTCGCGGTTGGATATGTCACATCTTTTACACAAGAAAGACGATATGAAACATGACATAATAATTGCAGTTTTACCACTTTGAGAGGTTTTCGTCGTACTACAGACTCCTCTGCTTGTAACAAATGATCTTCTTAACATCGTACATTTAATGTTCAGAGTGCCGAAGAGATGACATTTAAAGACAGTTGTTGAGCTCTCCAGATTTTATGGTAGAACACATAAGCTATTAAACGAAGAATTTATCGTTATATTTATACCTTGTGTAATGTTAAACTTTTACATTCATAACGTTGAGATTTTCATGCTTAAGAAAAATATTATTGTAATTAATTGGTTTTACCTCTTGTTTTAAATTATCCGAAAATACATTGAGTTTTAATATTGGTAAATCTGGTATCGTTGCAAATAAAAACATTTTCACAATTAATAGTTGGCCTAAAATGTCCTAAAATCTGACATCTGATGGCATTTCTTAGGAATGGCTTCCTTTTATGTTATAATGATTGCAAATACATTTGAAAGAAATTCTGGAAGGGATGTCACCCTCTGGGATGCTTGACGACCCTGGAATTAGGTCAAAAGGTCAATGAATGCATTTTGCTTTAAAAATTGAGGTAACATTGCCAAAATTGTGAAATATCAGATACTATTACTGATTTTACTCCTGAACTGACTTATTTTTGATACCTAAATGGTTATCTCGTTTTAAAAATGATTTTGGCTTTTTTAAAGTAGGTCACAGGTCATCATGTGCACTTTCATAACCCGTATAGAACGTAAATTGCAGTGTATGTTGAAACCAACCAAAGATACATGTATTATATAATTGTAGGTAACTTTGCAATGAAAGATAGATACTTTGATGATGAAAAGAGTATTTCTCTGTTGTATCGTAAGTGAATGCTCCTAACTTTGTAAATAACATTACCTAAATTAAACGAAAACAATGTTCATGTTAAGACTTTTAATACTTATTGCGTTTTATAATATAACAACTTTTTAAAATAAGAACCAAAATTATGTCTGCATTATCTTATCAATACAATTACGAGACTTTAAACAATGAAAGTATGGTTCCAAGTAAACATGTGTGATCTACGTTACAGTCTGAATACGTGTATATTGTTTTATATGCATATTATGCTAAATACTACTAAAAGTATTTTAAATAAAAGATTTCAGCTCAAATAGTATACTCTAATGAAGTTCTTAATACTGTTCGTTCTATAATGTCATATTCATGCAAGATAAGTTATGTGTACTTCACCAAATTAGTATTAATTTAAATAGATATGAATAATTTAAAACAGAAATTATTTTTACCAAAAACAGTGATCTATTCAGTAATATATTTCACAATCTTGAAGTACCGTTTATAAAATAAATCAAATGTTTATCTGACTTCAATGCACTATTATGACCTACTGTAGCAATGCTGAAGATAATGTCGGTCTTGTGTGATAATTTATTTAAAGTAGCAATAAAGGTGACAAATCCAATTATTATGCATATTAACTGGTCTAATTTTTACCGTATTTCAGTTACTCTTGCATAAAAAATGATAAAAACACAGCTTAGGTGCANCCAATTGCCCATAAGAGGACCAAGGGATGCTTTGGATTATTTTATTTTTTTAACATTTTTGCGGCCCGCGAAGAAAGGCCTATGAAAATTCTAGCTAATGACCTTGTTATGATTTTAATATCAGAGGGCGGGGATTATTTTTTTCGTTTTTTTTTTTCATTTTTTCTCTCATTAAACATGATTTTATATATTTATTTGAATATACTATCCAGGGTACGTTACTTCCACCTGTGTGCTGTACTACACTTCGTTTGACAGCCACATGATACTAACTGGACACATGCTGCATGGACCTCTTGTTTCCTCATCCATACAGGTTTCAATGAATTTTCTTTAAGTTTCCAGGCGCCAGTATCAAGAGGATCATCAGGCTGAAAATCCGTATCTGTGACATTTAGCCATATCTTTGCCTGATAATTTGCCCTTTTAATGTGAAGTTCAAGCACATCATTTGTAGGTGGTAACAAATCCAAACTCTTCCTGGCTTTCAAAAATAACCGATACCTACATATGTCAATGTTTGGTGGGTGGTCCTGACAGCAGCCATACAGCACACACAGAAATTTAGAAACTGCTAGAGCATCACCATCTCGACGAACACCCTCCAATGTATCAGGTTGTGCGATATACTTCACCCAGGCGGTTTTCTTACTTATTCCATTGAGAGCAGACGTGGTGTCGCATCCTGTCAATGCGAAGAACCCCAAAATGTTCCTTCTGACATTGTCACCTAGTTTTTCAGATATTGTGTGCACCGGATAACATTTTCTTTGTTTGCCTGTACCAGATATCATATATACCTCGGCGTCAACTCCAAGGTGGTATAGTAACAAGAGCAGAACGTCAGTGTCTCTACAATATACTTCTAAACGCTTGTATCCTCTATCTTTAGCGTCCCTTGAGTGCAATATCATCCGCGTACATGTATCTGCCTCCTCATGATTTGCACATAGGTTTGTCGCATCAAAAGGACTCGACTTTGAATCAACATCACCTGGAAATCCACCTCCTACAATTATAGTTGATCCTGCTCGAAGATTTTCTGATTGTTTTAGCAATTTGTTTGAGAAAAATTCAGCCGAGTCTGCTTTATTGTCATCGTGTGTGATATACTGTTCCCATATTTGCGGAAGAGGAACGTTTGGACTTGTTATGAGCTTCCTAATAGGTCGACGCTTTCCTTACCTCTTAACTCTCGTTGCTTCTTTGGTAGATTTACTTCCAAAGTATCGATCAAAAGTCACATTAACTCGGGTAGTGTTTGCGCTGAAATGCCATAAAACAGATGTTACAAAAACAGTTGCATATTGTCCAAATGTTTGACCGTCCTTAGACTTACCTAAACTCTGTATAAGCGCATGTCCATCAATTATTGCACATGTTGCAGCAGTCGTTGTCGGAACAACTTGAGGCGTCACTATATCATTGTCCTCTGTAAGCACTTGGAGTATGTTTGATTTCTGGGTTTCATGCATTTTCCCACCAGCCTTTGCAAATGAAAATGGCACATCAGAAAGTTCATGTTCTAGTACAGATGCTGTTTCAACGGCTCTCCCTGAATTAGCTGCGTTGAAAAGTCTCTGCGTTAGCTTTCTGTCAGCCTTTACAATCTTTGTCACTTTCTGCTTTTCACTGACTGACTCCTTATACAGATATGCAAATGTTTCGGACTGTACATTTTGAATAGGAGCATAAAATTCAACATTTTGTTCTATCAGCCTTTTCTCTGCAAATTCCTTGAGTAATGTTTTACCTCGACTTTCACAGGTTAATGAATCATTTCTGAAGAGGAGAACAGACTGTTCTCAATAGAATCTTAGAACGTTGAAACTAATGATATCAGAAATGATTCATTGACCTGTGAAAGTCGAGGTAAAACATTACTCAATGAATTTGCAGAGAAAATGCTAAAAGAGCAAAATGTTGAATTTTATGCACTCCGAATATATCATGTAAACCAAGGAGATGCATCATTTTCTTGATGCACGGTTCCTCTGAAGAAATTCTCGAACGAGTTCCATCTGCTCTATACTTTATATTCCAATATTTTCGTCATCATCATGTTGATTAAACAATTTCATTGTACTATTGGAAACATCAGATATTACTGACCACGTAATACAAAACCTATATCTTGCCTGGTCCTGTCTTGTTATTCCAATAATACCCCCTGACGTTTTACCCATTCTTTTTATCCACTCAGTAGCTTGGTCGACAGTTACTCCGTTGAATGCTTTTTTCTTCCGCCTGACTACAAAGTGACCTTCAATAACTTCAATAAACTTTTTGAACACTTCATGTGCTGCATGTTTTAATGCTTTTATGTCTGCTAGATATACAGGACACCAACGGGCATAGTTTGTGTGGTCGTATACCATTAGCCACGGTCGCATCTCGGAAAATACTTCAATATGCAACAGCCAATCGCCTATTCGTTGGGCTTTAATGAACTTCATAAGGATATCAACCAAATGTAGGTNTAACATGCTTAATGAAGAATGATATTACACCAATCTTCTCTGTTTTTGAAACTAGATAGCCTTTATTGATTTGTAAATTCTCTCATCCATCCAACCTGGTAGTAAATTGCAGGCTGTGTGTCGAAACGAAAATTGGGTTACGCAATAGTTGTGTGAATCCCTTATTAAGCTTAAAAATATATCATTCAATTTCAAACAAGTCAAGACGATACAACGAACAAATTGTTAGCTCATAGGTTAAAATAATGTATTGTTTTTTGTAATAATATGTTAGAGCAGTCTTTCATTTTGCATGAACATAGTGTAGTTACATGCAATTACATCAGTGCAACTTTTTAAAAGAAGTATCACTGCGCATTATTTAAGTGAATTTAACTTGTTCTGGCTTACATAGCTTAAACTTCTTCTTTTAAAGAATGTCTGGCCTTTCGCGACATAAACAGGTCAAGTCAATGTTATCAAACCTATTTGCTAAAGTTTTTAGCAATAATTGCTCATTCCAAATACAAAATTAATATGCAGAATAATAGCTGACTCAGTTTCTTTCAATAGGTGTATGACAACTATAATTATTCTAGATAAGATTGAAGAAAACTACATTTACCGTATGATGGGACAACACGTGTAATTGTTTAAGAATTCAAAAGAACGACACACTTCATAAAGTCGGTCGTATACAAGAGTACGTTACATAAATTAGTGTTTTATGAGTTGTTCCCGAGATCCGTTTGGCAGATTTACAACATTGTCTTGATTGTTCGAAAAACTGGATCTCAAATTGCTTTCAATTTATTAATATAATTTTATTTAGCAGGCATGTTATCATACCGTACATAAAATGTTACAAAAAACATCAAAAGCACTTTATTGTAACAGTAATAAATGGCTATTAATTTAATTTTCAATATATATCAAGATGATTCCCAGTGAAGTGTAAAAAAAAATGTTTTTCAAAATTACTCATCCAAAATTCGTAAATTTATTAGTTTGATAAAATAAAAATATTAAAGGCATGTCAAAAAGCAACCTATTCATGAACATAATAATTAATGTACCAAAGCCGTTCACAAATGGTTAGATAAATCGGAAGAAGAAACGTTTAACAAAACCATTACAACATTTGATAATACATGTACATAATATATTGGTGTAAAGGGACTTGTTCACAGAATAACGAATGAACACTTTTAAAAAATTTGTCACATTCAAACAATAAAATAATACTGCAGAAAAAGGAGCGAAATAACAGTAAAAATGTTATGAAGTAAACTCATTCAGGTATTATATATTCGTTTATTAGTAATCCTCATTTGAAATCGGTAAAATTGTAAAGCGTTACAAACGCAAAAGGGTCAATGATTAGGAGTTATTGTGTTGCGTTTGTTCAATTATGTGACAACACGTTNCACCCGGCGCGATTGATGACGGAATGAATAAATACCCGTTTTGTCTGTACTTCTCTAGTAGGTTATTAGCAATAGCAATGTCAAATTCTCTTATTGTTACTATCGGAATACACTGATTGGCTGCATTGAACAAATTTACAAGTGTTTGTGAGCGAGTTGCTTGATGCAGCGTTAGTCCAAGTCCAACATGTTTAGTAGCCAGTTTCTTTCCTTTAGAGACACCGTAAATAATATCCTGAGCAACACTCAAAATACGTTGAATATTTGTCTCATTTTCTTCATATGTATACTGTATACTGTACATTTGTAAAATAGTTTATAGACTAGTCTATGTTTTAAGAAGCAAATGGTATTTTAATGTATTAACAATATTGACAAGTGTAAATAATACCACATAATCTTAGATATAATAACTAATTTTAATAGAAGTAAGTTTTGATAATGTGGCAGTAAATTGATAGTCAAGAATTGTAAATGTATATAATTATATAGTCTCTTATAAATTATGATTGGTCGCATACATGTAACTGTACTTTTTATATGTTTTTTTATTGTATATGTATTGCGAATGAGACTTTAATAAAACATTGAATTGAATTGAATATGTATCTGAAATAATAATTTCTTCCAATGCCGAAATAACTCCAAACAAAATAACCATAAACAAATACAAACTATTTGCAATAATGTTCTGCACAATCTTTCCGTTAATACTTTGCCACTGTGCTTCATATCCGGAAGATTTCTCAAGGTCACTTCTTATTTGAAGAGAAAAATGGATCATTTCTTGAAAGAGATTTGTGTCTTGCATGAAACTTTACTACTTTTTTCTCTGTCATCTGATAATTCCTCTGATTCAGACTCTGAATTGCTAGCAAATAGATCGGATCCAGGTTCCAGGTTTAACGAATGACTTATCACATAATCAGAACGGTCACCGGGGTACATAAGCAATGTCATAGGCTGTCTGAGTGGACGGAAAAAACTTAGCTTTATCGCTGGCCTTGCTTCTATGTCACAATAAAATGACTGTCTACGCGAAATGTATCCAGCTGGAATTTGATAACAATATTTTTTGAAATATCTGTATATTTTTTTTCCACACCATTACCATATCAAACACATGACCATGCATTAGTCCATCATCTAACTGTTCAATCAAATGTTCCATAGCAGCGTCAACTTCGCTTTTTGCTGAGGACGACTTTTCATTTGATCTTCGCTCGAATCCATTCAAAATTCTGTTATGATACTTTCCTTCAGCAGCCATAAGATCCCCTATTCCCGAAAGACGAGCTCTCATTATATCATCACATTTGCTCGATTTAGAATATCATTTGATCGGGAGAACTGTTGAACTTCGTGTAATTTTTCATTGGTATCCTCCTGACAGAACATGCACATTGACCAACTGATTGGAGGATTTGAGCGCCGTCTACGTTGGCTTGTTGATTGTTTTTCATCGTGAATTTCAGTTGTATGACTGACCTTTAGCTGCTGATATTGTCTCTCAATGTGCGATATATTAGTTCCTGACTAACTGACTGACTGATAAAACGGGCAAAGTGCAATATAAGACAACTCATGGGCATATACTTGACTGGAAGGATAACAATTCTGAAAAATATATAACTTTAATGCTGCATAAATCACTATCAATTGTTCCTAATGAGTCTTACCTTTTGCTTGATACAAATGGCGTTTTCCTTTTCAGGTGCACTTACTCTTCATTAACTTTCAGTTACAAAGCCTGGCTATTTTCTGTATTGGGTTTTCTGTACAAGCATGAAGTCAACAGGGATTAGATCAGTAATATAAGATATATGCAGTTTAAACAGGATGAAGAATGTACACTTAAAAACAATGTTATTAGATACTGAAATACATAAATGAGTTTCAGTCTTTTTTAAGCGTAGTTACGTTGTACTTCATTATATATATATATATAATGGATCCTTTTAATTTTTCTTTTTACTTTACAAATATGTTTATAGAGTTAAAAAACAAAGTAAAAACTATTCCATTGTTTAAAAAATACTTTTTGAACATAATATTTTATTCTGTTGATTTTCAATGCCAGTTGTCATGTTTATTTTGGCATAAAAGTGCACTAAATGACCTTTTGACCTATATAAGTGAACACTAGAATAGATAAAATTTAAATTAGATACAAGGAGGTTCATTTTCAGACAATATAACTGCCTTAAACTTTTCAAGTTTGGTTATAAATCACAATGAGATGTAATTCATCTCCTAAACAACTGAAAACTGTACCCATTGACCTTTGACCTAATTAAAAGGATGTCAAGCACCTGAGAAGGTGACATCCCATCTAGATTTTCAGAAGAGGGTATGTAGATACCAAAAAAACACAAAAAGAAGCCATGCCTAGTAAAAATGCCAACCAACTTTTTTTCCATGCACATTTCTCAGATTTTTAGGTAAACTAAAGGGGCACATTTCACACGCACAGACACAGTAAATAACTTTGATATACTTCAGGATATATCTAAAACTATTACATTACTGGTAAAATGTATCACCTTGGTCGAACAGATGCACGAACGGTTCGATTTTAACATGCTCTCCCTTTCCAGGACATAAACATGCAAAATATTATAACTATGCAAAATCCTGAACTGAACTGTTCTGAAAAACAAGAGGGCCATGATTGCCCTGTATCGCTCCACTGCTGAAAAAAGGCTGAAACAAATATTCTCGGCATGTGCAAATACTAAAATATAGGCCCTATTTAAACACATGTTCACTTTTGTGACCCCCAGGGCTGGGTCAAATTTAACCCCATGGGCATATTTTGAACAAACTTTGTAGAGGACTACTATATCTCACTACATACAAAATGTGGTAGCCTAGGTCCTAGAGTTAAGGACAAGAATATTTTAAAAGTTTTCACAAAATAAGCAAGAAATTTGCATATATAATGTTCAATTTTGTGACCCTTGGGTCAGGGTCAAATGTGACCTAAAGGGCATAATTTGAACAAACTTGGTAGAGAACTATAAGATGCAACTGCAGACCAAATTTGGTAGCCCTAGGCCCAATGGTAATGGACAAGAAGATTTTTAAAGATTTCACAAAAAAGGCACTTTATAAGAGTTTTTTCAATTTTGTGACCCCTGGGCAAGGTCAAAGTTGACCCCAGGGGCATAATGTGAACAAATTTGGTAGAGGTTAATTAGATGTCACTACATAGCAAATTTGGTAGCTCTATGCCTTATGGTTAAGGACAAGAATATTTTTTAAGTTTTCACAAAATAGGCACTTTATAAGCATATAATCGATTTTGTGACCCCCAGGGCAGGGTCAAATTTGACCCCTTGGACATAATTTGAACAAACTAAGTAGAGGACTATACAATGTCACTACATACCAAATTTTGTAGCCCTAGGCATAATGGTTATGGACAAGAAGATTTTTAAAGTTTTCACAAAATAGGCCCCATATAAGCATATGTTCAATTTTGTGACCCCCGGGGCAGGGTCAAATTTGACACCAAATTTGATAGAGGACTATTAGATGTCACTACATACCAAATTTGATAGCCCTAGGCCCTATGGTTATGGACAAGAAGATTTTTAAAGTTTTCACAAAATAGGCTCGATATAAGCATATGTTCAATTTTGTGACCCACAGGGAAGTTTCAAATTTAACCCCAGGGGCATAATTTGAACAAACAAAGAAGAGAACTATTTGATGTTGCTACATACCAAATTTGGTATCCCTATGCCATATGGTTATTGACAAGAAGTTTTTAAAGTTTTCACGACATAGGCACTTTATAAGCATTTGTTCAATTTTGTGACCCCCGGGGCAGGGTCAAATTTGACCCCAGGGGCATAATTTGAACAAATTTGGTAGAGGACTATAAGATGTCACTACATACCAAATTTAATAGCCCTAGGCCCAATGGTTATGGACAAGAAGATTTTTTAAGTTTTCACAAAATAGGCTCCATATAAGCGTATGTTCAATTTTGTGACCCCCAGGGCAGGGTCAAATTTGACCCCACAGGCATAATTTGAACAAACTAAGTAAAGGAATATACAATGTCATAACATACCAAATTTAATAGCCCTAGGCCTAATGGTTATGGACAAGAAGATTTTTAAAGTTTTCACAAAATAGGCCCTATTTAAGCATATGTTCAATTTTGTGACCCCCGGGGCGAGGTCAAATTTGACCCCAGGGGAATAATTTGAACAAATTTGTTGGAGGACCATTAGATGCCACTACATACCAAATTTGATAGCCCTAGGCCCAATGGTTATGGACAAGAAGATTTTTAAAGTTTTCACAAAATAGGCCTTATATAAGCAAATTTTCAATTTTGTGACCCCCGGGGCAGGGTCAAATTTTACCCCAGGGGCATAATTTGAACAAATTTGAAAGAGGTTCACCCCAGGAACATTCCTGAGAAATTTCATCAGAATTGGACCAGTAGTTTAGGAGAAGAAGATGTTTGAAGAAAAAGTTAACGCACGCACGCACGCACGCACACACGCACGACGGACACAGGACCATGACATAAGCCCTGCTGGCCTCTGGCCAGTGGAGCTAAAAACTTNCATTCAGAAACATGGGCAGTATGATCTATAATAACGGATGATAAACTGGACCATTCAGAAACATGGGCAGTATGATCTATAATAACGGATGATAAACTGGACCATTCAGAAACATGGGCAGTATGATCTATAATAACGGATGATAAACTGGACCATTCAGAAACATGGGCAGTATGATCTATAATAACGGATGATAAACTGGACCATTCAGAAACATGGGCAGTATGATCTATAATAACGGATGATAAACTGGACCATTCAGAAACATGGGCAGTATGATCTATAATAACGGATGATAAACTGGACCATTCAGAAACATGGGCAGTATGATCTATAATAACGGATGATAAACTGGACCATTCAGAAACATGGGCAGTATGATCTATAATAACGGATGATAAACTGGACCATTCAGAAACATGGGCAGTATGATCTATAATAACGGATGATAAACTGGACCATTCAGAAACATGGGCAGTATGATCTATAATAACGGATGATAAACTGGACCATTCAGAAACATGGGCAGTATGATCTAAAATAACGGATGATAAACTGGACCATTCAGAAACATGGGCAGTATGATCTAAAATAACGGATGATAAACTGGACCATTCGCCTTTCATTAGCTATCTGCAATGAGCCAACAACCTGACAAACCACTGACAGTTAAAATACAGATGTCCATTCATTGAAGAGATGTTTGAACTAATTAAACGGAGCATGCCAAAGAAGTATCGTGTACCTGATTACCTATCTTACATTTAAGCTACGAAACATAAGATAACACTATGCATAGCGTGTTGCAATGCGTTTTTGATTCAATTAATGAAATTTACAAAACAGTAAATGTTATAAAACTGCATTTACATATACGATATTCTGTATATTAAGTTCTGGTAGAAAGGGCTAAGATATATAAATAAATAGGAACAATAATTTCTTTAAGAAACTTTAGGTTAAGAAGTTATAGATTAATGTCAATGGAACATGTATACGCATGCCCATAACGCTCGCCTAAATATAAAAATATATATATATATATATATTATAAATTGCGCTCAATGGTATCATGATAAAACGCGTTTGCTATCAAGCATTTATGTAATTCGATTCACACTCTGTTTAATCGTTAAGCATAGCGTTTGAATAATCGCTCCAAAAAAGTATTGTTCAATACCAGTATGCGATTTCGGTACTTTTTCCTTTTTTCGAAAACATGTTTAATAAATCTAGACATGTGAAAACGTGACGTATCCAATTTAATTGTTGCAAATACAAATATAAGTGACCTACAAACACACTACAGATGTGCTAGGTACAATAATATATTGGAACATGCTCAAGGATATCCAAAGACTGACTCGGCCTCAATGTGCCTCAGGCAATACCACTTCTTCTATTCTAACATGATTCGTATTACATCCTTAAAACGTGTTATTCAATTTGAACTATCTCAATGAATAATTTTGCGTTAACATGACCAATTAAAACACATTGAATAAAACGTGTCTCACGCGTTACTCACACACGTATACATCAGTTAGTCCTCAATGATAACAAAACATATAAATTGCATGGATTTAACAATGTTTAGAAGTATGTGTGGATGGTTTATTAAAACTAGAGATGGTAGCGTTCTTTCTGAAAAATTCTTAAAAAATGTAGTTTATATGCAGTGTGGGAAACAAGGGGTTCAACAACAATACAACTCTAACGTATACACAGCAAGTATGTGTATACTTTCTGTTTCTTATTGTTCTTGTCTAACGTAAATGTATTTGTTGAAAGATAGCCCTTCCCCAAAGCATTACTATCTTAGAACAGCGGCATGTAGGTTAACATTATTACACATACATAGAAAGAAACTTAACCGAAATTGGTTTGCGCGTTATTGAAAAGTGATATTGTTGTTTCAACTTATGGTCAATCACTATCCGGTGTTCGTAACAGTTGAAATATTGATTGTTTTGGTAAGAGCCCAAACTACCTAACCCAGCAGTCGTGTCAATGAGCTATCATTAGTTGTTTGCTGAGTCGTATGCATTTGTGTTTGCATTCATTATGAACAAAAAATATGGTTGTGCTAGATCCTAAATTACTAACGTTAGCATCACATATCCTATCAACCAACGTCAGCTTATAAATAGACAAAACAAAGTCAACACCTCTGAAAACATCTGACAAACGATTTTTAAATAAAATACATCTGCGTCTGTGTATGCGAAATCCATAATTATGAATAGTTACTGTGATTTTTTAAGAAATTAAGTATTAGTCAGTCTGAATGAAATGCAACACATGTATTTCCTTACAACTTTGTATGCTGATATAATACACTCATCATTAGTACTTCAGAGAGTTTTCACTATCGGTTGTATAAGCCAACATGTTTTGTATTGACGTATGTAAGCCTGTAACGTCAGTTTAAATCATTATTTGTGTTTGTTGCAAGTTTTTGTTTCGTATCTAGTAATAAGTACTGTGTCAGTTTGTTTCGCAATGTGCTATAGTTAAGAGATCTCATTCTATAATGTCTCTTTTTTCTGGTGCAATTGAAGTTAAATTTTGTTTATATTAACTGTGTTGGTTATATTCATATTCTTCATAGTATTAGTAGTACTTGTATTTGTAATGTCTATTTTGGTTGAGGCGCATGCATCTCACAAGGATGGTGGCAAAACACAATTTCGATATTGTCGGATTTGTCGCACCTTATAAACGACGTAATTATTTGATAGACAACATCGGATTTGCCAGTGAATATGGCCGTTCAGTGTGCATTAGCCAGATAAATATCTTCGAATGACATTGTACGAACAGTCAGAAGAGAATTGCCAGTTAGATAGCATATTAGCAGGACTTAACGATGACAACGAGCTTGATTTGAGATGCTAGTACACACAGAAGTGACGTTTTGCATGCTTTGTCATTTAAGATACAAAACATATTTTAGTGTACATGTTTGAATTCAAACGAAACAGATTTGCATTTAAACTTAACAAATATACTTCATTTCATTACAGAGCTTCGTTGGGAGCCAAAACGATTGCTTTGCACACAATTCAAATACTGTGCAAAGATTTATCGACGTATCTTACCCAGATATTCGGTCTTTATTACTGAGCCTATATGCTCATGAAGAGTTCCATGATGAAAGCAGGGAGCAGGTATAATACAAGAAAGGTCAGACAAAGAATCAATGTGGAATTAGTGCCACGTGTATTACTCAATTTGGAATTAAAATTATGAGAAGAGACGTGTGACGTCATCTTTATTTTTTGCTCCTCAAATGGTGATGATAGAAGATCATTTGTGAAAACAGTGACTTAATTCGTCAAGACTATACACTGACAGACATAATTTTGTTACTTAAAATACAGCAATTTGCATTTGTTTTGTTAATTGTGTATTGAACGTATATGAGATATGTGTATGCAGATCGTTGCCGAAATCGTTCCGTATGTAACTAGGGTTAAATCTGTCTAATGTCCGTCTATTATTCACTGATTTACAGCATCATTTACACTGTTGTATGGGTATATTGTCCATTAATAAGAAACTTTTTCTTCTCAGCGACACATTCACTGTGAAAGAATGATTGATAATAACGAATGCTTAGCTGGGCTATTCAGAGATCATTAACTTGGCTGCAATGAGCTTACAACTTTGCTATGACTAACCGCTGAAAGTTAATAGTACCATATATAAGACATGTTATAAAATAACCGAGTAGCTGATTACATTTTCAGGATGTATGCTACGAAACATAATGTAAATCAGGGCTTTGATTTAATTATGGATATTGCAACGTTAATGTACGAAAAATGCATATTGTATTTTGTTTTAAGATATTTTAAGTTAAAAATATATGTATAGTAACTTTGCTATACATGAAACATATATCAACGTGCTTAAAATATTATTGACAAATACAGATCAACTAAACATAAATCAATAAACATTGTTTATTATCATGATACATACATGCTATCTATCTTTTCTAGCTGTATTATGCATTCCAATTAACTCTGTCTTGGTTAATATGTTAAAGCATAACTTCGACATGTTCAAAAGCAATATACTTTGTCTTGACTTTCAGTACTTTTTCTTGTTTCTTATATATGGATAATAATTCTAACTATTTGTTAACATGAAGTTTCCAATTTGATTGAAGAAAATATGGCAATATATCATTTTAAGTGTAGAATTGACAATCTATTGAACTGTATGACAGACATTGTCTGCAGAAGCCAAGTAAGATAGAACATTAAACAGACGTTGAATGGTTATTAGTAGGCTCGGAAGTCGAAACATTTAAGTGGTAAGCACCGGTGAATTTTGTTTGCCAGAATTTCGCTGATTGTCATTATTGCTTGGGCAGTTTCTGAGTAAGTTGAAGGCATCTATTATACCATAAGCAATACTTATCCAGAGCTTCACACATTTAACGGACATCAATGTGTTCTGAATTATGCGCTTCATTTCTATCAAACGTTGAGTCAGTGCTTAAATTTACTTTAACTCATACTGCACATCTATGTCTGTGATAACATGTGTATACATCTGGATTGTCAAGAAAGCCACAACGCTTTGGAACGGTAAAATAAAGAGTTCTGTATGTACATTCAATACCTATTTATACGTATTTTGTAGCACGAAATCTACTACTTAACGACGTAAACAACGTATTGACAAATGACATGAAATAAGAATCTTGCTTCCTCAACACTAGTCCATTGAAGCAAAAGCATGAAATATGTAGTATTACGAAAGAATTGATCCGTTTAATAGGTTTTAATCAATTAAAGGGAATTACCGACGGCATTTTCCTCATCATAGAAAGTGTAAATGCCCTTCGCATAATTTTCACAAGCACCAATAAAGCATTGATGGAATCGTTGAGAGAAAAGTAAATTAAATATGAATTACATATTTTGAAACTTGGTTCCAGTGAGATCCGAACGCACGCCAGCATAAATCTCTCACTTCAATTAATTAAACATTAACACTACAGAATCTGAATTAATAGTGCGCATGTAAATAGCAGTACTTCATGTACATCTTTGTTCATAACAATTGTACACTACTACTGAGGTTTCCCCGTTTGAGATAAGTTTCCTGGATACAACTATTAAGTGTTATATAATCAATGTTTACTGATGATCTAACATAAACAATAAGGACACAATATGCAAAAAAAAAAAAAGAATCGGTTGTAGTTTACAATGACATTCCTTGATATTTCATCATACTTGTATACTATATGCGCTATAAATATATATGCAACATTGCAAAACGTTTTCATAATAAATACAATTACTTAATCTTTTTGCAAAACACTACAATTTACAGGCGTTGTTTTATTGTTCAAAAACATAAACTCAGTTTGAATAAAGGGAGACATGGGATATTGGTTTCTACATAAAAAAACAACACAAAAAATGCCGATTAAATGCATGTTTGTTCATGTTAAATCAGACAGGTATACAACATTGTTATAACAAAGTTGCGTTTGTAGCTTAAGTCAGTCGACTTCAAGTGGATTGTTTATACATTAAAGTACATTTTATTACTTGGACATCAACATGAAAACATTGTTTATAATTATTAGATGTAATTTATTTGATGAAATATAACAAAGTTATATTATGTTATGAGTACTCACATTTTCGTCAATTATCGTGTAAATGATGGTATAAAGTTCAAATAACTGAATAAGTACTGCGAAATGATTAGTTTTCGCAAACCGTGCACTCTCCCGTTTCTGACGTATATATCTGCAGTTTATAAAATAGGGCATTAACAAAGGTTTTCTTTGCATGGATATAAATACTTGTAGACTTGATCTTTCTTTTAAAGTCTCTTTAAGTGTGTCAACGGTTTTTAAAACAAGATACGTAAGTGCCCTTACTTAAAATGCTTTATAATGTATTTTATATGCTGCGTGATGCGGCCATTATTACTAACGCGTGTGTGTTCTCATAATAGCTTATTTTCACAGCCGTATTTCTTTCTATTTACATTCATTATAAACAACAACACATGAATTATCTCAAGGATAAATGAATAACAACTACTTGCAAACAACATCTGGCTTGTCTAGTCTCAGAAATAGGCAAAACGATATCGACATCTATCCAAAAATGTAACAATTTGCAAATAAAATACAACTGCGTTTGTTTGCGCGAAAGCTATACTTATTAATATTTATATTGATGATTATTCCAAATTGCTACAATTCGTTCTGTGTAAACTGAAAAACCTATATTGCCTTATAATTGTGTACACTGATAGTATACGGTATTCTTTAGTATTTCAGAAATTTTCCTTTATCGGATTATTCGTCAAAATGAATTTTATTTACCGTTCTAACACGTTGACCTCATTTTATTCAATATTTGTGTTTGTTGTATTTTTTTCTTGTCGGGTGATTTGTGTCAGATTGCTTTACAATGTTTCGTGTGCCATAATTAATGGACCGCTACAATAATGTTCCT